>PVKP010001286.1:20846-141554 GCA_004027715.1 Plecturocebus donacophilus
CACCTGGTGATGATGAGGACTGCACCTGGTGATGATGAGGACTGCACCTGGTGATGATGAGGACTGCACCTGGTGATGATGAGGACTGCACCTGGTGATGATGAGGACTGCACCTGGTGATGATGAGGACTGCACCTGGACACTTCCCTCTCTCCCCACCTGTTCAAGGAAAAGCTCACATGAGGCCCTTCCAGGCTCCCTGGCCCCTCTGTACCTGCCCCTCCCTCATCTTTCCAGTAAACACTGTCTTCAATGTTGTGTTTAGCATTCCTTGCTTTTCTTTATGGGCTTACTTCAGGTCTGTTATTAATGAATATATTATTCAGTTTTGCATACCTTTAAATTTTATATAAATAGAACCACACTAAGTATTTTTCTGCAACCCGTTTTCCAAAGTGTTAATATTATTTTCCAAAAGTCCATCCATGTTGATGAGTATAGCTGCGTGTGGGTCCAGCCCTCCAGGGTCCTGTGAGCCCCTCTCTCCAGGTGTGGAGATGAGAAACTGTGGAAATAAAAGACACAAGACACCAAGAAAGAGAAAACAGAATTTGGGCCCAGGGGTCCACTGCCAACCAAAGCGTGGAGTCCGGCAGTGGCCCCGAGTGCCTGGACGCTCTGACTTTTATTGAGTACGAAGCAGGGACAGGGTAGGTAGGGTGAGGTAACGGTGGTCAGTGATAGGGTCAGGTAGATCACGCGTCTTGGATACAGAGGCCCGGGTCTTTCAAGTACCCAAGGCCAGGAGAAAACCTAATGCGTCAGCACTTCTTCATACTTGTCAAGAGAGAACAATGACGTTAAGATTTATGTTACTATTACGGATTTTATCTTTTAAGAAAAGGAGGGACCAGATGCAGAAGCGGAACATGAGAGTGGACATGGAACGTGACCACTGAAGCACAGCCTCACATAGGGACAGTTAAGCCCCTGGATGTCTGTGGGCCTCCCTGAGAGGTGCCAGGCCAACTGCAAGAGTTTGGAGGAGCGGAATTTTCTCCTAACTCCCCCAGGAAGGACATGTCTCGGCCATTTTGGACGTCTCCTTCCCTAGCTGGCCAAACAGCAGGCGCTTTCCCAGCGCTGGCACTGCCACACAGCCGACGCGCCCACCAGCAGCCTTTATGCGGGCGTGACAGAGGGCTTAGAGCATCTTGCCTTAGGTTCCCTTTGTTCACAATGTCATCTCAGTTCCATGCTTTATAACCTGATAATCATTAGTAAGATTAAAAGATTATATTGAGTATATATATATATTTCTGTGATTACATATGAATAGCGATGTGATTATTCGTGATTATATATAGGAATAACTGTAACTGTATCTCTAATTCTTTTCTAATTCTGTATTCATATGGGAACAGGCTGAGGCTTCAGACCCTTGCCTCGGCACTTGCAGGGTCTCCCACAGGGTCTCTCACCCACACGGGTTCCTTCTTTTTTTTAACCTCATCTATGGAATGACTATACCAGCATTTACCCATCTGTTCTGCTGTTGTTATTGGGGTTGGCTCCATTTTTTTTGTTCCTCCAACCAGTGTAGGTCTGGCCACACTCGCTGAATTTCTATGCAGAAGGCAGCAGTTCTTAAATGTTTTGTTCTCAGGACCTTATAATAATGATTATTATTGAGACAGAGTCTTGCTCTGCGCCCAGGCTGGAGTGCAGTGCCTCCATCTCGGCTCACTGCAACCTTCGCCTCCCTGGCTCAAGGGATTTTCCCATCTAAGCCTCCTGAGTAGCTGGGGCTATAGCTACTCAGCCATGCCTGGCTAATTTTAAAAATTTTTTTTGTAGAGACGAGTTCTCACCATGTTGCCCAGGCTGGTCTCAAGCTCTGGGGGTCAAGTGATCTGCCTGCCTAGGCCTCCCAAAGTGCTGGTATTATAGGTGTGAGCTGCCACACCTGGCCTTCCAAGACTCTTTGATGCTCTTAACAATTATTGACAAAAGGACTTTTGTTTATGCAGGTTATGTCTGTCAACATTTGCCGTATGGAAAACTAACAGTGAATGATTTTAAAAATATTAATTCATTGAAAACAATAATTGCATGTGATCACAAATAGCATTTTAATGAAAATATATTTCTCAAAACAAAAAATGAGAAGAGTGTTAATTGTTTTGTAGTTTAGCAAATCTTTTGAATGTCTGTCTTAATAGAAGATGACCAGATTCATATCCACTTCTGCATTCGGTCTGCTGTAATTGGTTGTTTTGGTTGACATATATGAAGAAAATCCAGCTTCATGCAGATACATAGTTGGAAAGAGAGAAACATTTTAATAACCTTTTTAAAGAATTGTGGATATTCTTTGATACTACATCAAAACTAGATAAGAGATAGTTTTCTAAAGGTTCATTCTAATGAAGAATCTGAAACATTTCAATAAATGTTTTGCTGTTGCATTAAAATCCATAACTCTGAGTAGATCTCATATCCAAGCATGATTTTCCTGAATTGGTCATTTGAAAATAATAGCTCACTGAATTATGTGGGTCTTCTAAATATTGACACATTTTTAACAATACAAAAATGCATTACATTAATAAACATCACCTAATCTCATTAGAAAAGTCTTTTAAGTCTTTGGGAGTTTTGAAACCTTCATAGCACCAGTTGCAAGGTTTTTGAGTTCTAATTTTTGCTTGAAAGCTCAAATTCTGCATGTTGGTAACCAGAAAAAAAAAAAGCTTAAATTTTAAAAGTTATTTACAACAAATGCGACCAGCTTTTTAAATTTTTTTGAGATGGAGTTTTGCTCTTGTTGCCTAGGCTGGAGTGTAATGGTGTGATCTTGGCTCACTGCAACCTCCGCTTCCCTCGTTCAAGCAATTCTCATGCTTCAGCCTTCTGAGTAGCTGGGATTATAGGTGCATGCCACCACGCCCAGCTAATTTTTGTATTTTTAGTAGAGACGAGGTTTCATCATGTTGACCAGGCTGGTCTTGAACTCCTGACCTCAGGTGATCCACCTGTCTCGGTCTCACAAAGTGCTGAGATTACAGGTGTGAGTCACCTTGCCCAGCTACCAGTTATTTTTTTTTTTTTTAAGGGAAGAGCTCACTGGGTGGTTTTAAAAAAGATGTCAGGCATTCTTTTGACTGAAATGTTGTTCCATGAAAAACCGGTTAGTTAAAAAAATAGGCTGGTTCAGTTCAGAGCTCAAACAGCTGCACAGAGACTTTTCCTCAGCGTAACCATTGTGCACACATGAGTGTCCTGTGCTTCCTATCTAGTCACACAGAATATTAGAAAGACACGTAATCAGGGCCCTAGGTTTTGTAAAATCAATTCAATTTCAATTTCACTGGGGCGAAATGGTTGAGTGAAACTGGCTGCTTATTTTTTAGCTGCAAATGCTTGGTGGTGGTGGCCACATGACTACTAGTGTGGTTTGGTGCCATGAACTTGGGTCATGCTAAGCGCCAGCAATTTTACCCACAATGACTTTTGCACCATCAGTGCAAATGGCAGCACAATGTAAAAGGCAAATAATGTCTTAGTATTATCATGAAAATAGTTTTGACCTGGTAGACCACTCAAAAAATATGTCTAGGGACCCCCAGAGTTTAGTAGAACATACTTTGACAGTCACTCCTCTAGGGTACAAACTTAGAAATGGAACTGCTGGTTGTAGGTTGTGTTTGTGTTCAACTTTCAAAATACTGCCAAATTGTTTTCCAAAGTGAATGTACCAATTTATACTGAAACCAGCAGTGTGTGAATTCTGGTTTCTTTATCTTCCCTAAACTTGGTACAGCCACATATCTCTTCTTTTTTAAAAAAATTTACTATTACTATTTTTTTTGAGATGGAATCTCACTCTGTTGCCCAGGCTGGAGTGCAACAGCGAGATCTCTGCTCACTGCAACCTCCGCATACTGGGTTCAAGGGATTCTCCTGCTTCAGGCTACTGAGTAGCTGGGATTATAGGTGTGTACCACCACACCCGGCTAATTTTTAAAACATTTCTGGTAGAGACAGGGTTTCACTATGTTGGCCAGGATGGTCTCAAACTCCTGACCTCAGTGATCCACCCCCTCAGCCTCCCAAAGTGCTGGGGTCACAGGTGTGAGCCACAGCACCTGGCCACATATCTCTTCTTAAATGTGTGCTGTTCTAACTAGTATATTGAAGAATAAATTTAGTATTGATTCATTAATTGCTTATTTATTGATAAAAATTTAAAATCTTACTGAGATACATTAAGGAAAACCTCAATAAATGGAGATAACATGTTAATTGTATAATTGTGTTGTTATAGATGAATGAGCTTACTAAAGTACCAGAACTTTCTATTACTTAATCTTTACAACAATCTTATGGAGTAGTTACTATCCTTTCACACCTGAAAACTGAGGTGTAAAAGGGGTTAGGAAGAAAAAGAGAAAAGACAAGAAGACATTTATTTTTTACATAAGGCTGTTAGTGGGCTGGGTGCTGTGGCTCACGCCTGTAATCCCAGCACTTTGGGAGGCTGAGGTGAGTGGATCACCTCAGGTTGGGAGTTTGAGACTAGCCTGGCCAACGTGGTGAAACCCCGTCTCTACTAAAAGTACAAAAATTAGCCGGGCGTGGTGGCATGTGCCTGTAGTCCCAGTTACTCCAGAGGCTGAGGCAGGAGAATCACTTGAGCCCGGGAGGTGGAGGTTGCAGTGAGCTGAGATCAAGCCATTGCACTCCAGCCTGGGTGACAAGAGCAAAACTCCATCTCAAAAAAAAAAAAAAGTCTGTCACCGACTTCTAATAGAATGTTGGCTGGGATTTATTTGTATGTAGGCTTTCAAATTGTGATACATTTTTCTGACTTGTTTTATGTCCATAGTATTTTATCTGCTAGACAGTACTCAGGAAGAAGACTGATTTATTCCTTGAAAAAGTGGCGGGGATACCATAATTTCAATTGATTTCAGCTGTTTTCTTACTACCTTAGTACAGTTGCTCCTCAACTTATGGTGAAGTTATGTTGCAATAAATTCATCCTACGTTGAAAATTTCATAGGTCGGCCCGGGCGCGGTGGCTCACTCCTGTAATCCCAGCACTTTGGGAGGCCGAGGCTGGTGGATCACCTGAGGTCAGGAGTTTGAGACCAGTCTGACCAACATGGTGAAATCCCATCTCTGCTAAAAATACGAAAATTAGCTGGGGGTGGTGGCAGGTGCTTGGAATCCCAGCTACCCCGGAGACTGAGGCAGGAGAATCGCTTGAACCCAGGAGGTGGCGTTTATTTATACATACGGTATAACCAGCCCTTTACTTATCTTCCTCATGCTCAAAAAGAGAGTGAGAAAACGAGTTGTGGCTTCCATCCTAACTTTAGTTAGCTTCACTGGGTGCCCCAAAACAAGTGCATGTAAAGCGTAACTGAACACAAAAAATTGTCAGTCTTTAAGCATCTGGTGATGCTAATTCAGGTTTCTTTTGAATTGTGATTGAACGTCTTTTTGGCTGCATAGCAGCTATCTTGAGAAAGGCAAAAAGAGAAATGATGAGTAAATTTGGGAACTGTATAACCAAGAACAGAACAGAAGAGCTGCTCGTAAGATTTCTGCCAATATAATTTGGTATTAGGATTTTGTTTTTCTTGGCTGCTTAGAAGATACAATGAACATGGCCAGTGAAGTCTGTGAAGCCGCTCCACGCTGGATGAGGAGAGCACAGTGTGAAGGAGAGGGGTCTTCCACACGGGCTGCTCTTTGCCTTTTACCTTACTGTGCAAGCAGCTGTCTCTCTCCTTCCTTTAGAGAGGCTAATGGGAAGCAGAGTGGAAACCAGCATCCTACAAGATGGTGGGAGGCAGGCAGCCAAGACACGGATGATGGTGGATCAGTCGTTTGGATGCTTTTAGGGTGCCTTTCAGTTTTCAAGTCTATAATATTCCAATAATATATAGTGATTTTTAACCAGGGGAGGAGAGAGGAAGTGTGTGTAACATATTTATGTTTCTTAAAGGAATCATAGATTTAAAAACCTCAAAGTACACTCATAAGGATGACCTTGTAGGTGATAGCTAGCCCTATTTGTTTTTCAGTATCTAAGCGTTAAAAGGAATCATGTTAAAACTACCTTAAATACTCTTTTTAAAAATATATATATTTTATTGCGTTTTAGATTTTGGGGTACATGTGAAGAACATGCAAGATTGTTGCATAGGTACATACATGGCAATGTAGTTTGCTGCCTTCCTCCCGATCACCCATATCTGGCATTTCTCCCCATATTATCCCTCCCCAACTCCCCAATCCCCGCTGTCCCTCTCTTAGTTCCCCCAACCTACCCCAGTGTGTGATGCTCCCCTCCCTGTGTCCATGTGTTCTCATTGTTCAACACTCACCTATGAGTGAGAACATGTGGTGTTTGATTTTGTGTTCTTGTGTCAGTTTGCTGAGAATGATGGTTTCCAGGTTCATCCATGTCCCTACAAAGGACACAAACTCATCGTTTTTTATGGCTGCATAGTATTCCATGGTGTATATGTGCCACATTTTCCCTGTCCAGTCTATCATCAATGGGCATTTGGGTTGGTTCCAAGTCTTTGCTATTGTAAACAGTGCCGCAGTGAACATTCGTGTGCATGTGTCCTTACAATAGAATGATTTATAATCCTTTGGATATATACCCAGTAATGGGATTGCTGGGTCAAATGGAATTAAGCGCTCTTACACAAAGAGCCTCTGTAAAGATCTCTGGTAGCTCACAGAGGGTGCAGACAGTCCTACTGAGAGCTCTCAGCAAATAAGTAGAAGCTGAAGTTAAGGCACGATGGATAATAATTCACAATCAGTGCATATTTCCTGCACACTCAGTGCAGAAGGTGGAAAATGGAAGCCATTTAGACACTCATGCTGCATGATGTGGTCTGGGGGCAGCCCCTGCTCATGTCTCCAATCTTGGCTGCCACATTAAGAAAGTGGGATATTAGGGAATATTGACATGGAGGAAAAGGACTTGTTGCTCCTAGGAGCTCAGTTTGGAGGTACATTTTAAGCCAGGGTGAAAAATTGGGCAAAGGTTCCTTGACCACGAGAGCCTTAAACAGGGCAGGGGTCAAGCCAGAGAAACAAGGAGACCAGAAGCCATGAAGACGATGGGAAGAAGTGTTCAACAGCAAGTGAGGAAAGCTGTGTTGCTGTCTTCTTAAATTTGAATTCTGAAATCACTTGCTCTCTGATGGCTTTTTGTGTCCTCATTTGAAGGACCTTTCCAAATGCAGATCTATCACATGTAGAACTTTCCTAAAGCTTGCATGGTAACAATGCGGTGGACGCTTGTCTATTTACACAGGTATACACGTCGTCCTCTGAAAATGCACTTTCCTGTTTCTCTTTTCTCTCCTTTTTTTTTTTTTTTGTGTATGTGCCTTAGAAACCACTGTGCTTCCCACTTTAAAAGGACATTGGGTGAACTACCCACTGTTTAAGTCATCCTTTCTCAGTCAAAGGCCTTGGGTATTCTGGGTTAAGAGGAGATAAGACAAAACATCAGTCAATTTCTTATTTGAATGTAGTGCCTTGACATGTTACTAAAACAACTGAGAATGACTAGTCATAATCTTTTCAAGTTATACAGTGTATATCTCATAGCCTTGCTCATTAATGTGAAATGGCAATGAGGGCTAAATAGGTATTTTAGCCATAATCCCATTGTAGAGATCCTCAGGGGTATACATTGTACTTTAATAAAGCAGTAACTTAGGGGAATTTTGTTCTTGCAGTGAGTTTTGGCATAGTGTTATTGCTTTAGAGAAACTTTAATTCTAAAAATCTCATTTCCCATTTGCACATCTGAAAATATGTTAAGACATCAGTTTTTTTCTCAAGAGTTGGTTGTCAACTTTTAATTACTATGATCATTAGCTTTCTCCCTAAAAACTGATCCTTTATATGCACCTCGGAGTCTCTGTCCTTGAACTCTCCAGTCCTTGGGAGTCACCTTCCTCTTGAATATCTAACCAAAATAATGAACCTTATCTTCCATGATTGTGGGAAATCAGTCCCTTTACCAGAGTGTCTTTCCAGCCTGGGCAATACAGGGAGACCCTGTCTCTACAAAATAAAAAGATTAGGCAGGCATGGTGGCTCATGCCTGTAATCCCAGCTACTCAGGAGGCCAAAGTGGAAGAATCCCTTGAAGCCAGGAGTTTGAGACAAGCCAGGTTGACATAGGGAGACTCTGTCTCTACAAACAATTAAAAATAAAGAAATTAACCAGGGAATAGTGGTGGGTACTTGTGTCCCAGCTGCTTGAGAGGTTGAGACAGGAGGATCCCTTGAGTGCAGGAGTTCAAGGATGCAGTGAGGTACGATACAGCTACTGCACGCCAGCCTGGGTGACAGAGAGAGACCCTGTCTTGGAGTTTGAGACTCGAAGGGTGCCTCTGAAGATCCTGGTTTCTTCTTAGTCCCCCACCCCCCACTGCCCCGACCCTGGTTGTTGCTTGTTTCCTCTTGCTTCAAGTGGCTTCTGCTATTTGCCATCTCCGGCCATGCACGATGTCACTGACTCTGCTTATTATTGTGAATTTCATCTTCAACTCAGATATCGAAACAACTCTATTCCCTTAGCTCACAAAACAGAGCAAATGAACACAAAGCTGGTGTGGAGTCCGGGAGGTGAGAGCAGAATTAGAACCCAGAACAGGAAACAGCTTACACCTCGCTAGCCTCATAGGCATTGCCTGCACACTGCAGAGTGCAAGTGTTAGAATTAAATTTTCTCTGAAGCAGTAATACTATGCACTACCAAGTTCCTCTTTTCTTCAGTATCCTTCTGTTACATTACCGACTTGCATCTCCTGGGGGGCAGGGCAGTTAGGGGGTGGCAGGGATGAGCTGTGTGGCTCCTGACTCATGTCTTTCCTCCCCACAGAACACTAGGACCCCAAATTTCATGATTGCAAGCCTGTTAGTGGGAACCCCAAATCCCTCACCTCATAATTATCCCAATAGAGACACATTCCACCCATAATAGAGGAAACTTTCCCCATACTTAATCATAATGAAATGAACATAGAAGCATCTGGATTTGGATAATTTCACCAAAGTTCAAGATAAGGCCAGGCATGGTGGCTCATACCTGAAATCCCAGCATTTTGGGAGGTAGAGGCAGGAGGATTGCTGTAGCTTAGGAGTTTGAGACTAGCCTGGGTAACATAGTGAGACCTCCTCTCTACAAAAAATTAAAACGTAGCTAAGTGTGGTGGGGTGATCCTATAGTCCCAGCTAATCAGGAGGCAGAGACAAGAGAATCACTTGAGCTTGGGAGGTTGAGGCTGCAGTGAGCTGTCATCACACCACTGTGCTCGGGTCTGGATGACAGACAGATCCCCTCTCCAATAAACAAAACAAAACAATACAAAGTTTAAAACAAGTTTATACCTGTATGGACAAAATTGCTTCTAAAAAATGGTCCTTCTCAGGACAGAGATAAGGTTTTTCAGTAGATAAATGTCACCTTCTAACCTGGATAGAGTTTTAAAAATAAGATTGGGGGGTTACTTATCTACCTACACCTACTTTCCTACCTTCCGACCTATCTATCCATATAGTGGAGGCATAGCTACATATGTATGTATAAGGACATACCTATGATAGTAGATATCTTTGACTTCAGAGTGTCAAGATGTATTCATAGTTGTGAAGTGTCATTTTTGCATACCTTGAGAAGTGTTGCATAAACTTCAGGTAACTTGGGAGCAAAACTTAAACAGTTGACACACCAAAGTTGACTTAGATAGTAGTCATTAAACAATTACATTTAATAAAATAAACAAACTAGCAATACACACAAAAAAAGTCAGAAAGCTGGCTGCAACCGACATTCTTTAGAGATACTTGGTGTTGAAGTGATTGTACAGTGTGGTGGTCAGAGAGTAGACTGGCTGAGTTGAAATCCAGGCTCTACCATTGATTAGCTTCACGATCATGGGAAATTGGCTTACTTTCTCTGAGCCTCAGATCCCTTATCAGAAATGATGATGATGATGACAGTAATATTTGCCCCATGTCTGTTGGGATGCTTATGTGGGCGAATCCAAGCGAAGCCCTTAGCACTATGTCTTGCGTGTAGCTCTGATTATAATGCACCGGCACACTTGTTCATCCCACATTTCATAACACATGGTTGACTTTCATCAGAATCACACTTTGGTTGGGAGTCACTTGTTCCTTACATCACCAACTGATGACCTTTTCAAGTTTCTCTGATGTTTTAATCTTTCATTTGATAAGCAGGTTTTTCCTTGCCTTAAGGATTTCTTGAGCCAGTTAAATAATTCTATTCTCTTGTCTTTCTAGAATATGTGGTGACTATGTTTAGGGGAGAACTATAAGTCATGGTCAATGCCAAAATCCTATTTTATTAGTTTATTTAAAGCTTCAGTTTTCTTAAACCTGTGAATCATCTAACTACCAAACCATCTTTTCCATCAACAGTTGGAAATCAACAGTTGATTTCCTTTTGAAGGTCATTTCACAAAGAAACCAAATTTTCCTTCATGAGGGTCACTGAGTCTGGAAATTGGTAAAGAGCAACGGGCCAATGTGACGTGCTTCCTGGCTGGCACATGCTCCCCACTGTGCAAGTCAGTCCTGCAGCCTTGTGGTGGTGCACACCTGTGCTTCAAGCGAGATGACAGTCTTTCATTTTTGGACACTCTAGAAACTGTGAAAAACAGTACCTGCAAACCTTGCAAAGTAAAAGATTGTGAGCTTTTGTCATACGAAAAGTATATGAGAATAGAAGTAGTAGAATTGGCTGTTATCTCTGGCTGCTAGCGCACCTCTCTCCTTAGAATCTTGGTGAGAGGATGACTCTCTCACATAAGGGAAGCCAACCCTCCTTGCAGCTATGCACAGGTAAGTGACTGTATTAGTCAAGGTTCTTCTGAGAAAAAGAACCAATAAGGAGAGAGAGAGAGACAGAGAGACAGAGAGAGAGAGAAAGAGAGAGAGACTGAGATTTAATTTACTGATTGCGCTAGCTGTAGATTCATGTAAGAGCTGAGGATGCCATCTTGAGTATGAGGCTGGACACTCAGGCAGAAGTTTTACTTTGTAGTCTGGAGACAGAATTCTTTCCTATTTAAGAAACCTTCGTCTTTGAAGGTCTGCAACTGGTTGGATGAGGCCCATCCACATTATTAAGGGTAATTTGTTTGACTCAGACTCTACTGATTTAAATGCTAATCACATGTGAAAAATACCTTCAGAGCAACATCTATTATAGATGGTGTTTGAGCAGGTGCCGAAATGGGTACTGTAGCTGGCCAAGTTCACACCAAACTTATCCATCACAGTGAGCCAGCTCCCTTCATCAGAAGCAACCGGGCAGCCTTGGCTTGGGAGCTGGTGTCCCAAAGAAGCAGGGGCTGCAGGGACTCCTTACTGCTGAGGATGGCAGCAAGGGTGGTGACCACTCTTGGGGACAGCTGGTGGGGCCAAGGGCTTCTAGCAGAATGTCCACAGTCTGGAGTTAGAGATGGCAGTGGGGAGGGCTCCCTAGGCCAAGTTTGTGGTGTGATTTTGCTCTGCTGTGTAACCTCAGCTGCTGGCTTTCTAACCCCTGAAAGGTATTTTGGATATCACAATATCCTTTGCTGAATTCCTTCTGAATTAGCTGAAGTCCATTTCTGTAATTTACAAATAATTCAGGAGGTCATATTCATGTCACCCACGGGTGCCTGCCGTATTACAGGCTAAGGGAGGCCTTTCCACAGTGTGAGAAGAAGCCTCCATAGAGACAGAATCCACAGCTGGGAGAAGGCTGGTGGAGCAAGCCCCCCTGGAGGGGCAAGGTCATGGACACGTAACCTAGGGAGGGGCGGGGGCGTCCGGAAGAGCTCCCAGCTCCCCATCCGAGGTCCTTGGCCTCTTACCCCGAAGTATGGGCGGAGGGTCCCCGGAGGCGCGGTGAGCTTACTGTTTCAATAAATATCATGGACCCGAAGTTTTGCAGAACAGCGGTTTGTTGGGCAGAGAGAGCGCGCGAGAGCTCCCACGCGGCTGTGGGAGGGGCAGCGGGAGGGGATCTCGGAGCCGCGGAGCTTTACCCCTGGAGCATTCCCGCCCCATTCATGCTCTCGTCCAATGAGAGGCGTTCTTTCCAACCTCCTCTGGATGATTGACCTTTGACTCTGATACTGGATTGGCTCCTTGTTCCTCCACAGAGTCCCCGCCTCCCAGAGCTGTCCGCGGGCTTTTCTGAACAGAGGAGCCCACCTGGATTTCTCTACTCAGCCCGGGGCAGGAAAGTCAGACAAAGAACTCTACCTTCACGGAAGGGTGCACGGATGGAGGCGTGGTGCTGGGAAACTCCTGCCTTTGAAAACACGCCTCGCATGGACCCGGGAAGAGAAGTTTTCTCCTTAACACAGCCCCTGAGGACTGCTCATCGCCGGGAGCGGGTGACCGCACATGCAGTGCAAGGTCTGGTCTCTGCTTACTAACCCATGTTGGAATTACACCTCCTACCGGCATCCTCTAGATTCAGGAAACACGACTTCCTATGCTGAGAGCACATTTTGTGCCCATTTCATGAGAAGGAGTGTAAAGGACATTCCATCGTGTAGAAACTCTGTGTGGTGCTCGCTCCTGCCCAAAACATGTGATTTCTGCCTGAAAAATCGAGAGGAGAGAGAGAGAGAGAGAGAGAGAGAGAGAGAATGAGAGAGAGAGAATCTTGTAAAATACCTCAGCTAGATATTTTCAATGCCCTGGAATCACATAAGGTAATTCTTTCTGCTTGCAGATACAGTGTTTCTTTTGATTGCTCTAATTACGGTGGTCCTGGTGCTACTTATCTTCAAATATTCATGTAGCCCTCATACACTACCTGTGAGCTTTTTCATCTTTTGCAAGTGTATCAGAGTTCTGAAGGTTAATCATTTCCTCAGATTCTACAGAGAGGACCATGGGCGGCGGCACCAGCAGAATAACTGCAATGCTTTGGATAGCTTGGCAACTTGATACTTGTATGTGACATTGCAACACGTTTGGCTTGCTCTCCCTCGCAATTTCTGTCCCCAAGTCAAAATTTCCACACGTGAAGTCAGCCAGAGGAAGTGCTGCCTGTCCTGTCCAAGGCTACGTTGTAACATGATAATGTGTTAAATTGAAACTCCCGGACCCCGAACCTGGCAGACATGCTTCATTTCTCACTAGAATTGATAATTGACTTAGGGAGAATTCAGCTTGTTTCTAGTAGACACCAAATTTCACAAACAATCAATAGTCATAAGCAGATAAAATTTGTATAAATGAGAGAAACAGAACTTAAAAATAGTATATCAACAAATAATCTATGCAAATGGATAACCGGGCAAGAGAAAAATGAACTGTTGCATCCTATGAAAACAGGGCACACAAAGCCCTCCCAGGCAGGACTGCAGGGCCAGGTGAGGCAAGGGATGTCCCTGTGGTGGCTGTGTCTCAGCAGGTGGGGGAAGGCAGGCAGCTAAGGATGGTGAAGGAGGGAGACGGTGGAGCTACAGCAGTGGGGCTGAAATACGGATGTGGCTGGACAAAGAAGTGGGTAAAGCTGGTAGGGGATTCATAGACTGGATTAAATCAAAGGGGTCGGCATCTTGGAGGTGCCGTGGAAAGAATGGAGATGAAGTTCATGTGGTCAGAGAGAAGTATGTTTCAATTTACAGTTTCAAAGAAGGATTGTCTCAAGTGTTGACAATTCTCAGGAGTCTCCATGAGCAAGAGGGTGGCAGTGGAGGAAGAGGAAAGGGCTGGGAATTAGGAGACTAGAGTACTGAGAAGCCTGCTGATGACTGGCCTCGTGCCCACCCAAAACATGTGGCACAGCAGGATGGAGGGGCTGGGGTGGAGAGAGGTTCTGAGCTCATGTCTCCGTCTTTGTAAAGAAAATGTGGTATGTATACTCCATGGACTACTACACAGACATAAAAGAGAATAAGATCATGTCCTTTGCAGCAACGTGGATGCAGCTGGAGCCCATTATCCTAAGGAAATTAACGCAGAAACAGAAAAACGAATACCACATATCCTCACTTAAAAACTAAAAATGACTCTACATGGACACAAAGTTGGAAACAGTGGACACTGGGGACTCTAAAAGAAGGAGGCAGGGAGGGGGCAAGGGTTGAAAAACTGTCAGGTGCCATGTTTCCCATCAGCACAATGGGGTAATTAGAAGGGCAAACCTCAGCATTACACCATATGCCTACATAAGAACCCTGTACATTCCACCTCTTCAATCTAAAGAAAAAAAATCTCTGTGGCGGAGAGAGGAGGTGATATAGGTGAACAGCAGGAACTTAAAAGAAATAGGGCTTTTTGCTGGGCGTGGAGGAGTCTCAGCCTGGGAGAGGAGTGACGGAGAAGGCTCAGGCACCCTGCACTACAGGTTTGTGGGGCACTGGTGCACGTACAGGAATGACTTCAGAGGCCTTTCAGGGGGATGCTCGGGGGGCTGGGACTCAGTGGAGAAAAGGAGGGGACGGGAGACTTTGGGCAGTGGATTTACTGGTGTTTATTTGCTTTGGCCTAGGGGCTAGTGGAAAGGCCTTGGAGAGACGAGAGCAGAGGGAAGTTGAGTTAGGAATAAAACACAGGGCTGAGGGGCAGGGCCAAGAAGGAAGAGGGAAAGGAGGCTCCCATTGGAAAGATCCAAAACAGCATGCAAAGCCTGTTCTGGAAAATGAGGTATCCAGGTTCTGTCACCAGGACTGCCTAGAAGGCTGGCATGACCTGAGAGGGAGGAAGAGCAGTGTGCTGTCGCAGCCCACCTGAGAACCACACGGGGCAAGGGAACCCCCAGAGGAGGTGGTGAGTGAGCAAAGACTTGGAACCAACCCAAATGCCCATCAATAATAGACTGGGTAAACAAAATGTGGCACATATGCACCATGGAAACTATGCAGTCATAAAAAAGGATGAGTTCATGTCCTTTGCAGGGACATGGATGAAGCTGGAAACCATCATTCTCAGCAAACTAACACAGGAAAGAAAACCAAACACTGCATGTTCTTACTCATAAGTAGGTGTTAAAAAGTGAGAACACATGGACACAGAGAGGAGATCAACACACACTGGGGCCTGTTGATGGGCAGGAGGGAGGAAGGCAGGCGGGAGGGAGGAAGGCAAGGGGAGGAAGAGCATCAGGACAAATATCTAATGCATGCAGGGCTTAAAACCTAGATGACAGGTTGACAGGTGCAGCAAACCACCATGGCACATGTATACCTATGTAACAGAACTACATGTTCTGCACATGTATCCTGAAGCTTGAAAAAAAAAAAAGTATTGGCAAAGAACTAAATTAAATTTACAAGAAAAAAAAAAACCAACCCCATCAAAAAGTGGACAAAGGATATGAACAGACATTTTTCAAACTAAGACAGTTATGCAGCCAAGAAACATATGAAAAAAAGCTCATCATCACTGGTCATTAGAGAAATGCAAATCAAAATCACATTGAGATACTGTCTCACACCAGTTAGAATGGCGATCATTAAAAAGTCTGGAGACAACAGATTGTCTCCAGTGAGAGGATATGGAGAAATAGAAACGCTTTTACGCTGTTGGTGGGAGTGTAAATTAGTTCAACCATTGTGGAAGACAGTGTGGTGATTCCTCAAGGACCTAGAAATAGAAATACCATTTGACCCAGCAATCCCATTACTGGTATATACCCAAAGGATTATAAACTGTTCTATTATAAAGGCACATGCACATGTATGTTCATTGCAGCACTGTTTACAATAGCAAAGACTTGGAACCAACCCAAATGCCCATCAATGATAGACTGGATAAAGAAAATGTGGCATATATGCACCATAGAATACTATGCAGCCATTAAAAAGGATAAGTTCATGTCCTTTGCAGGGGTCATGGATGAATCTGAACACCATCATTCTCAGCAAACTGACACAAGAACAGAAAACCAAACACCACATGTTCTCACTCACAAGTGGGTGTTGAACAATGAGAACACAGGAACACAGGGAGGGGAACATCACATACCAGGGTCTGTTGGGGGGTGGGGGGCTAGGGGAGGGATAGCAGGGGATGGGGAGATTGAGGGGAATAACATTAGGAGAAATACCTAATGCAAGTGATGGGGGGATGGAGGCAGCAAATTACCATGGCATGTGTATACCTATGTAACAATCCTGCATGATCTGCACATGCACCCCAGAACTTAACATATATTATAAAAAAGTATTGCAAAAGAGGGAAAAAAAGGGGAATTATAGTTATTTCAGTGATGTGTTTAGAAACTAAGCTTTTGATGACTTATACATGTTAATAAGATATGCCTCCCAACCTCAATTTATAAACCAAATAGTACATATTTATACAGTTAACTACAAATCTAGATATCTTAGTGCCAAAAAAAAAAAATTAAAATTCAGGGCTTTGAGACCTATAGCAAATCTTATGCCCAGACAATCCCACAGGAATGGTGTCGCTTGTTTACACCTATACTATGGCGTGTGGATTAATTTGATGTTAACTTGGCTAGGCCATGGTATCTGGTGTTTGGTTAAACGCCAGCCTAGATGTTGCTGTGAAGGTATTTTTAAAGATGTGATTAATGTCTTAATCAGTATACTTTGAATAGATTACTCTCCCTAGTGTGTGTGACCCTTGTCCAATCAGATGAAGGCCTTATGAGAAAAGACCGAGGTCCCAGGAGGAACAGGAAATTCTGCCTCCAGACTTGAGCTGTAATATCTACTCTTCCCTAGGTCTGCAGCCAGCTGGTCTACCCTGCAGATTCAGCCTTCTCAGCCCAACAATTACATGTGCAAGTTATTTAAAAGTCATCTCCCTGTTTATGTTCACATCCTATTGGTTCTCGTTCTGTAGGGACCCCAGATAAATACAGACGCTTACTATCTTCCAGTCATTTTTTAAGTACTTTGTGGTTATTAGCTTATCTTACCCTCACAGGGATCTGAGACCTTCTGGTATCAGTGGAGAGAGGGAGGACACAGCCCTCTCTGGAAGGCGTAAGTAGCATCCTGGCCTGGTCTTGCCTTGGATGAACCACTGGCCTGGGGTTTAGGCACTCAGACTAATGAGAATGTCCAAGTCCCTGGGGAGAAATTAGATTGTGCATTCAATTATATACATCTCTAGGGTGATACTGAATTCTTTCCTTTGGAAATATGAGAATGTCTCCTAGTGTTAAAAGGAATTTAATAACATAAAATGGGGTTTGAAAAATCCAGGCAACAATTGTGTTAGAAATTACTAATTCTAGGGACTTTTAAATCAGGTTATTAGAGCATGTGTGGAGATCTAAGCATTGCAGGTCAATGTGTGAATGTATTCAGATTCTGTCTGCATCTGTAATCATAATAAAGGGTTGATTTTCTTCAGCAAGCAAAACAAGGCACACTTAGTAAGCCCATTTGCTCTTCTAGATGAAATGATGAATTCACTAACGTATATTAGAAGACATGGATTCATGTCAATCACAATTAGTGAGTGTTGCTTTCTCACTGATTTAGTCTTTCAACTTTAATTGGTAAGGGCTACCTGGAATACTATATTAAATGGGCTTTTCAGATTGAGTCAGCACATCCAGCCACAAAAATATTAATTGAGCACCTACTATGTGTAGGTGCCAAGTTAGACATTGAGGGTAGGATAGCAGATACACCATCCAAGTCCTTGCTTTCAGAGAATTTGAAGTGTGGTAAAGAAGACAATTAACCCAATAGTCACAATAGATGAAGAAATGCTATATGAGGACAGGTGGGGCACAGCTGAAACATCTTACCTGGTCTAGGGGGTCTTGGACAGTTCCCTGTAGGAAGCAATGGTCAAAGCTTTGTGGAGGCAGAGAGGAAATAAGAAGGTGATGTTTACAATGGCATGGGAGAGACCGTGGTATCTTGTGTTCTATATTTATGTTAGACCCATTTAGAAGTACTCAGGTAAGTTTTCAAGAGGAGGAACATGGTTTTGGGGTGTCTTGTAACTACCTCCATATTCAGTCAAAATGGAAAGCTAGGAGGATAAAAAGTCAATAGGAGGAGTAAGTGGATCATTCCCACTGGGAAAACAGGCTGATGTTTTCTCAGCAAACAACACCTGTAACTTCTGACTGACCCAGCAATTGCACTCCTGGGCAGTTATCTAGAGATGGGAAAATGTGTGTTCACGCAAAAGTCTGCACACAAATGTTCAAAGCAGTTTTCTTTGTAAGTGCCCAAACTGGAATGAGCCCAGTGTCCTTCCACAGGTGAATGGTGTGGTCCAGCTGTGCCATGAAATGCTATTTAGCAATGAAAAGCACAAAGTATTGATATATGCAACAACCTGGATGAATCTTCATGAAGTATGCTGAACAGAAAAGATTATATACTGTACAAGGGTACACGCTGTATAACAGTTTACAAATGGAGAACAGATTAATGGATACCAGGGAAGAGAAACTGAAATTGATGTGGTTATAAAAGGACAACCTGAGGGGTCCCTGTGGAATGTGAACTGTGTGGTAACTGTGGATGCACAAACCTATATTGGTGATATAAATGTATAGGATTTAATATATACAGAGTTCAAATTAAACTAGGGAAATCTGAGTGAGGTCAGTGGATTCTATTGGGGTCAAGATACTGGCTGTAATATTGCATTATAGTTTTGCAAAATGTTACTTCTGGGGGAAACTGGATAAAGTATAAAAGGGGTCTCTCTGTATTATATCTTAGAACTGCATGTGAATATATAGTTATGTGAAAAGAAATAGATAAAGAACTAGAAAAACACTTAAAAGTCAACTAACATTCCACAAAGTCCAGAAACGTGAGAAAAGTGTGGTTGGGGCAAAGGAGGCTGTGAGTGGTGGGTGGGGGCATGGAAGGAACTCCTTTGAGTTGCTGAATGAAGGATCAAAGCTAAGGCTTCAGAGAGCTGGACAGCAGCTTCATCATGAAATGCTGTGGCTTTGAATGAAACTCTTCAAGAGCCTCAGCAGGGGATCCGTCTGCATGAGTCCCTTTCGGGTGGTCTTAGTGGCAGGTGTTGCATGGCAGGAATAGCTTCAATGACACAACAGCAATATGAAAGTTTAAGAGTTTCCAATACTTATGGACCCTGGGACATACACAGAGTGCTGGGAGCACAGACAGGAAGGCAGAGGAAAAAGCTGTGGCAAGTAGCAGTACATACAGGGTGTGGGTCATGTTAAGTTTGTGGGCAATTGCTCAAATGGAGCCTTTAAAGAGAGTGGTGGGGAAATCCAGGAGCCAGGTCACTAGGTGTAAGACATGCCATTCTCATATCTGACCACCGGCTAAGGCCATTTGGGTGTCGTACAGAACTGAGAACTGTGTGGGGGGTGACTGAGCCCTGCCTCTGACACAGGAAAGCTAAACCTGCCTTTGAAACAGATGTGGAGGTAACATGCAAGGAATAAGCACTACAACCCCTCACAGGTTAGCCTGTCAGAAGAGTAACCTTTATCTTGCATGTCAAAAATTTAATGGTGGCTATTGTTTAAAAAACCTTGATTCTAGGAGTGGGGGGTGGTGGCTCACCCCCTGCAATCCCAACACTTTGGCAGGGCAAGGCAGGAGGATCCCTTGAGCTCAGGAGTTCAAGACCAGCCTGGGAAACATAGTGAGACCTATCTCTACAAAAAACATTATTCTTTAGAAACAAGGACACTAACGAATATATTGGTGATATGGTTGGCTGTGTCCCCACCCAAATCTCATCTTGCATTGTAGTTCCCATAATCTCCAAGTGTTGTGGGAGGTACTTGGTGGGAGGTAATTTAATCATGGGGGTGAGTTTTTCCCATGCTGTTCTTGTGATGGTGAATAAGTCTCTCAGATCTGATGGTTTTTTTTTATAAAGGTGAGTTCCCCTGCACATGCTCTCTTGCCTGCCACCATGTAAGACGTGCCTTTCTCCTCCTTTACCTTTCCCCACAATGAGGCCTCCCTAGCCATGTGGAACTGTGAGTCCATTAAAACCCTTTTTCTTTATAAGTCATCTAGTCTTGAGTATTTCTTCAAAGCAGTATGAAAATGGACTAATATCATTGTGCTTCAACATTCCCTGGATGGAAAGACAGGCTGTGTTGGGGGTTTCCCAGATTATCCCTGGGTTCTGATGCACTAAGAGGACTCACAGCATATACAGTGATACTTGAGGCTATAATGTATCACAGTGAAAGAATCAAAGTAAAATCAGCAAAAGGAAAAGGTATATGGGCAACATTCTGGGGAAAGCAGGTGTGAACTTCCAGGAATCCTGTCCCAGTGGAGTCATGGGGTATGCATTTAATTCCCCTCAACAATTTGTTATGACAACACATGTAAAGTGTTGCCTATCAGGGGAGCTCACTTGGGACTCAGTGCCCAAGGTGTTTATGTGCTGTCTAGCACATGTAAAAATCCCAGACTCCTAAAAGGAAAGCAGGTATTCAGCATAAACCACATTGTACAGTGGTCCACAGTGATCCCTTATTAATTAGGGTGGTGGGAACCTAACCTCCCTGAAATCCAAGTTCCCAGAAACCAACTGAGAACCTCATAAGCAGATCTGTCAGAGGACAGCACTCAGGCCTGCCATGCTAACCCTTTTCTGCATATAAGCCTGCAGTAATCCTCTGTTTCTGGCTGATGCTTTTGTGCTATGACATATCTGGAGTCTTGCTGATCCTGGAGAGATTGCTCTTCCTCAGCCCACGCCCCAACCACATCCTTTATTGAGCTTTTATACTCTGGGTCCGTATTCCCCTGTTCTAATCACCCCAGTGCCAGATAACAGACAACTGAGGACAGCCTCTATGCCCCAGAGTCCACTGAAATCATTCAAGCTGGCCAATCTTGAGCGTGCTTCTCCTGCCTCTCTCATTCCTTCCTGTGGAAACAACAGTAAAGGCTCTTACCTGCAGTTTCTCTCTCCCTCTGCCTTCTGGCCCACGCTGGTGCTTCCTCCTGACCCCATGATGGTGTTCCCCCTCTTCTTGGGATCTGTAAGTAATAAGCTATCTTTTCAATGGCAGTCAGCTCCTGGTCTATTGACCTCACTATACCTGAATAATAATGAACCTACACTTAAAACAAGGTCAAGCATCATATACATATATCTGTAACAAGAGATAGGATATTGAAATGTAATTCATCATATATATGAATGAAATATGTGAAACCTATGCTTAAAACAAGGTCAAGCATCATTTATATATATTGATAGGATATTGAAATGTCATTCAAGTTAGCATGTCCTTAATACCTCAGGTAGAAAGGCTGACATGCAGCCGTGCGTGCAGAAGGTAGGGCAGGGAGCTGGACACTGCGGCTCTGCCTTGGTCTAGGAGCTGATAGGAGCTCTCTCCTCTGAGGCTTGAGGTGGTGGGAGAGGATTAGGGCTATTAGTAGCTGAAATCCTACCCAGCCACTTACTTGCTTTGAGATGTTAAACAAGTTATAGTCTAACTTTGAGCCTCAGTTTCTTTACCCATAAATGCATTTCATCTTATTGTTGCTTCCTCATCTTATTGTTGTTAAAATTAAATGAGAGGAGGCATGCGATGTCCCTGGCACATCACAGTCTCTCAGTCGATGCTTGTTCTCCCAATCCTCCAAGTGAACTATGGTTGCCAGGTGGGGAAGATTTAAATGCTACATAATTATAAAAAGTCAATTAGCAGGCCACATTGATTATAAAGAAAAATTAAATTGTGTAAGATGTGATATGTGTGTGTAAGCTGAGTTTCGTGAAAGTAGTTAGCATTGTAGCACGTTGGCTTTGACATCATTAGAGCAGCAGGACACTTACCTTAGCACCGTCCATCAATATTAAAAACAAATTATGTATACAGCAGTTCATACACCTTTATTGTGTTTCTTTATGAGAGAACATTTTATCTAACAACGATCATTAGAAAAAGAAGGTTTTCAAGGTTCCTGCATATTAAACACACTTCTAAAGATCAATTATTTTCTCTTTACCAGATTAAAGAGTTGGAAAATTAGCTAAGAGTATCACATATCAAAGTATTAAGAGTGTGAAGGCACTTAAATAAATCTAGCAACAGATGTGGGAGACCTCCATGCAGAAAAGCATGAGATATGGCTGAGAGTGACTTAGATCAGTGGGAAGCCATGCACTGTTGTGGATCAGAAGACTCCATATTGATACAGAGTCTGAGTAATTATCATAAAAATCTAGCAGAAGTTTTTTTTTTTTTTAATTTGACAAGCTGATTCTGAGATTCATAATAAATGCAAAGATCAAGAATGGCTAAGACACACATGGAGAAGCAGAGGAAATGGAGTAACTGGCCTTATCAGATGTTAGGACATTATCAAGGCACAGTAAGTGGGAAGGGAGGTGTCAGTGGAGAGGCAGGCTCGGGGTAAAAATTAGACTAGGGGCTCCAGAAAGAGACCAAGGCAGTATGGACACTTGCTACGTGACAGAGTTGGTACTACACAGCAGAGGGGAAAGGATATTCATTTTAGTACATGGCCCTGGGCAGCTGGATAGCCCAATGGACTCTAACTCAGACCATATTTGAAAATAAAGTCTGAGTGGGTTAAAGAACTAAATGAAAAAAAGCTAACAAAAACAGGTCAACAATAATCTTAAGTGAGAATCTTCATAACCCAGGACTGAGGGAATAATTTCATAAAAAGACACAAAATCCACTAGCCATAAAGGAAAGTACTGATAAATAAAATTAAATTCAAGCTGAGTGTGGTGGCTCATATTTGTAATCTCAGCACTTTGGGAGGCTGAGGCAGGAGGATTGCTTGAGGCCAGGATTTTGAGACCAGCCTGGGCAACATAGCAAGATCCTGTCTCTACAAAAAAAATTAAAAAATTAGCCAGGCACAGTAGTGTGGATCTGCAGTACCAGCTACTTGGGAGGCCAAGATGGGAGGATCACTTGAGCCCAGAGTTCAAGGCTGTAGCGAGCTATGATTGCGCCACTGCATTCCAGCCTGGATGATGGAGCAAAACCCTGTCTCAAAAAATAAAATAAAGTAAATACACAAAAATTCAGTGCAAATTTTATCAAAATAACCCATTAAAGAGACTGAAAAGATAATCCATCTAGTAGAAGATATTTGTGATATATATTATCTGAGAAAGAACTTGTATCAAGTTCTCATTATATGTTCTTGTATCAAGAATATATAATGTGCTCCTGCAAATTTTTAGAAAACCTAAAGGAGGATAGGTACAGTGGCTCTCTCTTGTAATCCTAGCACTTTGGGAGGCCGAGGCAGGCAGATCAGTTTAGGTCAGGAGCCTGGCCAATATGGCAAAAGCCTGTCTCTACTAAAAATACGAAAATTAGCTGGGTGTGGTGGTGGGCGCCAGTAATTACAGCTACTTGGGAGGCTGAGGCAGAAGAATTGAATTGCTTGAACCCAGGAGGCAGAGGTTGCAGTGAGCTGAGACCATGACACTGCACTCCAGCCTGGGCAGCGGAGCAAGACTCCATTTCAATTAAAAAATAAAAGAAAAGGAAAAAGAAAGAAAACTCAAAGGAAGATAGGCAAAAGACCTGAACAGATATTTTATAAAAGAGGATGTGTAAATAGTCAGTAGAGACAGTAAATCCAACTTATTGGGAATCAGGAAAATGCAGAGTCAAGTCACAGTAAGATTCTGTTACATATCCACCAGATGGGCAACATTAAAATAACTGATAGTTCCAAGTGTTGATGAGAATATGAAACAGCAACTTCATACACTGCTGAATGATGGGCAACACGTATGCAACTACTATGGAAGACAATTTGTCATTAGTTACTGAAGTTCAGCATACCATATCTAAGACCCAAGTTCATTAATAGATTTCTCCAATGAAATCTTACCTAGTTATGAAATAAATAAACCACATTAATGCAACAACAGGGATGAATTGACAAACGTAATATCATGTTAAACTAGCAAGATACATAGCAACACAAGCACACACAAAAAATCACATGGTATGGTTCCATTTATATAACATTCAAAACCAGACAAAATCGGGTCGCATTATTCAGGAATATATACAAAAGTAATAAAACTAAAGCTCTTATCACAACAGTTAGCTGGAGGGCAACCGCGAAAGGCAGGGAAGAGAGCAGTGGTCGTCTAGGAAGGACACAGGAGGGAGGGGCAGCTCTGAGACCTGGCAAAGGATTGCTTGATCTGGGTGTTAGTTACAGAGGGATTTGCTTTATAATTATTATTTAAGCTGGATATTAACAGGTTATAGTTTATATATTATATAGCATACAGTATTTGCAGCTTAAATAAACACCTTATTCTTTGAACAATGTGCCTTTCTGTATATATGTTATAATTAATCACAAGTAATGGAAACGTGTCTTACTTTTACTTTTTGGCTTATAATTAATAGTCCATATTCTCTTTTTCTGCTCTTTCTCCCTTCTTGTTAGGAGCCATGACAGGTTTATTTCAATATATTCTTAATTTTAAGCCTGCAGGAGAGTAAAGTAAAAGTAGGAGAGGAGTCAGCCGTAATTATGTTAGAGTTTGAGATTATTAGCATTCTCAGCAAGTTCTGGTGTAATTATACTGCAAAGTGAGTGTGTGTTAGATTCAGAAATCTGCAAGCAGGGACATGGCTGTCTCACAGGACTTTTTCTCACAGTGTCAATCCCTGTCTCTGAACCCAACCTAGGATACTGACAGAGGAAAGAGTCAAGGGTCAAACAGCTCAGCATCACACACTGGGGGTGGGGGGAGCTCCACAGTCACGAGGGACAGATTAGGAGAAAGGGACACGGGAATAGACCAAGGCCCTGCAAGAATAGAGGAGGCCTGTGTGTCCTCTCATCCCACTGCGAGTTGGGCACTAGTGGGTTTTCCAGACTGGGTTTGTGTTTCAGGGGAGGGGCTTTACCCTTTTATTTGAGCTTTTCAGAGGGTAAGCTTGAGGTCTGTGAATTTCCCCTGTGACTACTGTCTGGATTACCAGCTAGCCAGAAACTGGAGTCTGCAGTGTCCTTGGCAATGAGCAGTTCATGTGTTGGCAGACAGGAGCCACTGATTCTCTGATGTCTTTGTCTGTTCAGGCTGCTGTTACTGAGTACCATAGGCTGAGCGGGATTCCAACATTTATTTCTCAGAGTTCTGGAGGCTGCACGTCCAAGATCAGGGTATCAGCAGGGTTGGGTCCTAGTGAGAGCCCTATTCCTGGTTCACAGATGGCTGTCTTCTCATTGCATCCTAACCTGGTGGGGAGAGGGCTGGCTGGCTCTCTGGTGGTTTATGAGAACACTGATCCTATCCACGAGGGCTCCACTCTTATGACCTAATCCCCTCCCAAAGGACTCACCTCCTAATACCATCGCCTTGGGGGTTAGAATGGCAACAGAGTGACTTTGGAGGGGCACCAGCATCCAGTTCACCACATGTGGGAAGCTGAGCTTGACCTCAGCCCCCTCTGTCTGGGGGAAGGGAGAGTTCCAGGTCCCAGCTGGCTGTGGCCTAGAGTGAGTGCTCAGAGCTGCTTTCATACAGCCCTGTTCACTGTGCCACAATTGCCCTGGTTACATTTTAAAAGAATAATCTGCCTTTTATGCATAATATCTAACATACCTATTTTAATTTTTCTGCCCAAAAATATACTTTCATTTTTATTTTAGACTATGTATGTACAGGAGATGAGGTATAAATACGTACACAGTATGTGTAATAAAAATCTATACAGGTGTTGAATAGCATATTAAACTGTAAAATTCTACCTGTTGTCTTATAACTAGGTGTTAAGATTCCACACTGTAGCTGGCTTTTTCATGTATGACCTCTTTTGGCAGTTATCACAACAGTAAACGTTTTACTGATGCTGGCTTAAGTGCAATGCAAGGCAAGTTTATGAACCTAAGACCACCTAGGCAGATGAGGGAGGTGATCAGTACATATCAGGTAGAATTACGTGTGATCCAATGATCTTTTGTGGGCAATTTCTGTTTTCTTTCTTTCTTTTTTTTCACTATTATGGTACAATATACATAACATAAAATTTATCATTTTAACCATTTTAACTGTATATTAAGTGTATATGTTTTCTTTCCTTTTTTTTTGCTTTTTAGAGGCAGGGTCTTTCTCTGTCACCTAGGCTGGAGTGTAGTGACATAATCATACCTCACTGCAGCCTCCAGCCTCAGCCTCCCGAGTAGCTAATACTACGTGAACACACCACAATACCAGACTAATTATGACAACATTTTTTTTTTGTAGAGATGGGGGTCTCATATGTTGCTCAGGCTGGTTGTAAACTCCTGACGTCAAGCAATCCTACTGCCTCGGCCTTCCAAATTGTTGAGATTATAGGCGTGAGCCACTGCACCTTGCCCAGTGTATATTTTTAAATTACATTTTCGGTGGCATTAAGTATATTCATGGTGTGGTACAACCAACACCACCATCCACCTCCAGAACTTTTTCATTTTCCCAAATTGAAACTCTCTACCCATTAAACATCAACTCCCCACCTGCTGGTGGCCATCATTCTACTTTATGTCTCTGTGAATTTGACTACTCTACATATGAATATAAGTGGAATATTTGTTCTTTGGTATCTGTTTTTTTTTTTTTTTAACATAATGTCTTCAAGGTTCATTCATGTTATGTCATGTGTCAGAATTTCCTTCCTTTTATGGAATATTCCTTTGTGTGTATATCACATGCTGTTTACCTGGTCATGTATTGATGGACATTTGGGTTGTTTCCGTCTTTTGGCTATTGTGAACAATGCTGCTATAAACACTGGCATGCAACTATCTGCTTATGTCCATACCTAACATTCTTTTGGGTGCACACACAGAAGTGGAATTGCTGGATCATGTGGTGATTCGATGTTTAATTTTTTTTTTTCAGGAACCGTCATATTGTTTTCCATAGCGGCTGTACCTTTTTGCATCCTCACCAGCGATGCACAGGGTTCCAATTTCTCCCCACCTTCTGTGCATTTTCTTTTTAATTTAGAGAGTTGTATTGCTTTTTGAACTTAGAGGATTTTTTGCAAAGGATTTGTGAAAGCATAGTGGAGGTGGCAGGCAGCATTCTGGAACATACACCTGCAATTCATTCAGTTTTAGACCCCTCTCTGTTAGAAGCATCTAGGACTTTGTTCAAGTAACTTCCTCCAGAAACTCCCTGAAGCTACTTCAACCAACAGAGATCTCTCGCTTCTCTGGGTTCTGATAGTCTTTCTAGTCAAGATCACTTAACAATGGATTATATGTTGCCTTTATATGAACTTTAGTTCTTTATTTTATTGAATCCAGTTTAGACATATGTGGCTAATGAGCTGTTTATTATTTCTTCTTTTCCTTTTGCTAATTTTTTCCTTTTATAAAAGTATTTTTTTCTATCTTTCATTTCTTTTCTTTTTTTTTCTTTTTTTATCGTTTGGGCCATTTATTTTAAGTAATTCTAATTTTTATTTTCAGAATTTCTTATTTTCATATTTTTCATATTCATCAGTTCTTTTTTTTTTATAAGAGAAAAAAAGAAAGACAAAGAAAAAGTGGGAGAGAGAACAGAATTCTTGCTCTATTGCCCAGGCTGGAATGCAATCTTAAAAAGGTATCAAAAACCTCTTTTATGCCATCAATTATACTTAACAACGAGACAGAAAGGAATACAGGATGAAAATAACAAACAAACAGTCAACCAATATTTCATTTAGGTCTGTGAGATACTATGTAAATACTAAAGAGTAATTCACTTTCTGTTATAGAGTCACTTTCAGAATGGGTGTATTATAAATTAACAATGCGATGTCAAAATCACCCGCCATCATTGTGTGGGAGTCCAAATCTCTTTGTAAGTCAATAAAAACTTGTCTTATGTATCTGGGCGCTCCTATATTAGGTACATATGTATTTATAATCATTAACTTCTGTTGTTACATTGATCCTTCTACCGTTATGTAATGTCCTTCTTTGTTTCTTTTAGTCTTTATTACTATTAAAGTCTATTTTATTGGAGACAAGAGTTACAGCTCCTGCTTTTTTTTTTCCTCTCTATTTAATTAGTAAATTTTCCTCCATCCATTTATTTTAAGTCTTTGTGTATTGTTGCGAGTTGGATCTGAATACTATGTACCAATGGATTTTAACTTTTTATTCAATTTGCCTGTCTGTGACTTTGATTAGGGCATTGTATCCATTTAAGTTTAGAATTAATATTAATATTTGTGAGTTCAATATTGTAATTTAATGCTAACTGGCTTTTTTGCCCGTTAGTTGATGTAAATTCTTCATTATGGAGATATTCTTTACATTTTGGTGAATTTTTGAGATAACTGATACAGGTTGTTCCTTTCTGTTTGTAGTGCTTCTTTCAGAAGATCTTGTAAAACAGGCCTGGTGGTGATGAAATCTCTGAGTGCTTGCTTGTTCATGAAAAATTTTATTTTTCCTTCGTTTTTAAAACTTAGTTTGGCAGGTTATGTGATTCTGGGTTGAAAATTCTTTTCTTTAAGGATATTGAATATTGACCCCCACTCTCTTCTAGATTGTAGGGTTTCTGCTGAGAGGTCTGCTGTGAGTCTGATAGGCTTCCCTTTATAGGTAATCTGACCTTTCTCTCTAGCTGCCCTTACAATTTTCTCCTTTATTTCAACCCTAGTAAATCTAGCAATTATATGTCTTGGAGTTGGTCTACTTGAGGAATATCTTTGTGGTGGTCTCTGGATTACCTGGAGTTGAGTATTATCCTGCCTTACTAGGTTAGGAAAGTTTTCCTGAATAATATCCTGAAAAATATTTTTCAACTTACATTCATTTTCTTCATGACATTCAGGTATACCGATCAAACGTAAATTAGGTTTTTTCACATAGTCCCATATTTCCTGGAGACTTCACTCATTCCTTTTTACTCTTTGTTCTCGAATCTTGTCTTCTCGTTTCATTTCATTAAGTAGGTCTTCGACCTCTGATATCCTTTCTTCTGCTTGATCAATTCGACTGTTAAAACCTGTGCATACTTTGCGAAGTTCTCTTATTGTGTTCTTCAGTTCCAATAATTCCCTTATATTCGTTTCTAAATTGTCTATTCTCATTAGGATTTCGTCAAACCTTTTTTCAAGGTTCTTAGTTTCTTTGCATTGAGCTAGAACATGTTCTTTTAACTCAAAAAAGTTCTTTATCATGCACCTTCTGAAGCCCATTTCTGTTATTGGAACACACTCGTTTTCCATCAGGCCTTGTTCCCTTGATGGTGAAAAACTGTGATCCCCTGTAGAAGGAGAAGCATTCTGCTTCTGGGTATTCTCAGCTTTTTTACGCTGGTTCCTTCCCGTCATTGTAATTTTATCCACCTCTCGTCTCTGTAATTACCTACTTTCAATTTAGGTCTCTGAGTGGACGTCCACCTTGTTGATTCCCAGTGCCGAAATCTGAGCAACCCCCACGCCAGCTAAAACTGCGGCATTAAGATCCATCGTGCTTTTCTGCTCGGGGGATCTCCAGTCTGGCTTCCCTCTTGAGATGGGCAACTCGCCTTCCCGGAGATCCCAACATCGATCAAAAGGGAAGCTAGTCCCGTTTACTCTGCACCGAGAACCGCCGTGCCAAAGTGCCGGCAAAACCGCCACGCCGGCCACGAGAGTCGCGCTGGCGACTCGTGGGGCTCCTTCACTGGGAATCCTAGTCCGTAAGCAACAAAAATTTTTCTGAAATTGTGGCTCCTCTTGTTCTGTGCACTTTCTCTGGGAGCTACAATCCTAAGCTGCTAGTAGTCGGCCATCTTGGGTCTCTCTCCCTAGAATTCTTTAATGTTCTTTTGGGTCATTGAACACGTTCTACCTTAATGCTTGACATGGACACCACTGAAATCATTCCAAGGTCAAAGTCACTCAGCAATTTTACTAATGCTTCAAGTTAGTGGAATTTTGGTTTCCCCCATAATGCTTGTTTTACAAAATAAAACACAGTGTATCTTAGTAGACATTGTAAAATCAATTTTGAAACCTCTTTTATCAAAATAATATAAATTTAATTCCATGAAGTATTTGTATGTTTATATATGTAAATGTACAATTACAAATATGAAATATGTTTATACATGTATCTTTGCATGCACTTGAATTTTACTTGTATAAAACATGAAACTAGAACTAGTATCTTTTATAAAAATATTTTTTAAAGTTATTTTTTAAATTTTATAGAAACAGTAATGATAAAAATTTAATTTTATTAAAAAATATTCTAACTATAATTAGTACTAAAATTTTGCTTTAACCTAAGCTTAAATTTTTTATTTGCTAGAGTCACTTGTTAAGACATTAAAAGTTTTACAAGATATCAAGGTAAAACAGATACTATTTCAAAAAACAAAAAGCATGCTGAAGTTTCTCTTTTGCTTTATAAAACAAGCAAGACCTTGATGTAGATGTCTACAATTCATAATTCAATTGCCATTAAATGGAATTCAATTTCTATTTTAGACTATTCTGACTTCAACTCAGGACACAATTATTTTCCAAAATGAATTTAATGTGGAGTGTATTTATGTAATAGATTAAATATTATAGCTGTTAATGTGATTGGAATTGAAAAAATGTCTGTATAAAGAAAGGATAAAAATGTACAACTATTGGATGTTGATTGAAACATTCCAGTTAAGAAAAGTAACTTTTTTATAATAAACTCAAATATATTTTTATAATGTACTTTTTAATAATATACTCTGATTTTTAAAAGTCTCTTTAATAATGTACTTCTATATATCTTTTCTTGGGAAATCTTGATCTTGCATTAATAATTGCATAAATATCTTGGTGCCTGGCATGGTGGCTCACACCTGTAATCCCAGAACTTTAGATACCTAAAAGCAGAATTTTAAAAAATTTACTAAAAAAAGCATTTTTTTCTGTAAATTTGTAGGTATCTAAGAAAGAAAACTAGAATATATCCCTATCTCACTTTATATGTCAAAATGAATTACAATTGGAGTAAAGTATTAAATATAAAAATAAAATATTTAAAAATGAAGAGTTGCTTAGTCCAGGAGTTCTAGACCAGCCTGGGCAGTGTAGTGAGACCCTGTTTCTACAAAAAAGTTATTTAAAACTTAGCTGGGTATGATGGCACATGCTTGTAGTCTTGGCTACTCAGGAGGCTAAGGTGGGAGGATTGCTGAGGATTGCTTGAGTCCAGGAGGTCAATGCTCAAATGAGCTGTAATGATGCCACTGCACTCAAGTCTCACGACAGGCTAAGACCCTGTCTCAAAAAAAAACCAAAACAAAACAAAACAAAACAAAAATAAATAAATTTCTTGGTATGCAAGGGCAAAATAAGTTGGAGAGAGATGGAAAGATACATAGATACCTATATCTACATAGATACCTATATCTACATAGATATAGAAACCTATATCTACATAGATAGAACTCTATATATGTATACATATGGATACAGATATAGATGTATATCTACATGTAGATAGATATATATGTATGAAAAATATATATCCAAATAGCCGTAGGTATCAATATCTATATATCTGTATCTATCTATACATTTTAACTTAAAACTTTATACACATATAAGCCTGTAGTTCTATATTTGTAGCTAAGATTAAAAAGCTATTCAGGAAAAGACCTGAGCTATCCTTTGATGGCATGTGGTGGCATTTCATATTTGACATGTTGATTGCTATTGGTGTTTGCATTGGTGAATTCTTCCACTGGAACTTTCCTTTCTTCATGGTTTACCACTCACCTAAAATGTTTTCTCTCTAGATAATAACCCCTGACTGCTTTCTTCCACTTTTAGCCTAAAGTTTCCTAAATATTTAAAATTGATTGTAGTCAGTTTTACTTACCTTTCACAGAATAGCAACTCAAGAAATATACACTAAGAAAAAGAATAAAAGTATGTAAAAAAATAAACTAGAAGTATAGTTATCTAAAACAATAGTAAGTGGACAAACCAAGAGTCAACATTTTACTTAATGGTTTAAAAATGGTATCAATTCTTACTAGTTAGGAACAATAATAAATAATGCTTATTTCCTCCACTGTTTTTTGGTATTGTTCTGGAGAATATAACCCATACGTAATGACAGAAACAAGAATTATGGCCTGTTGAAAAGGAATAGATGAACTTATCAGCTTTTTTCAGAAAATAAGTTTATACTAAAAAAGGAACATCAAAACCTATCATAAATATTAAAAGTATAATAAGATGGTTAGCTATAAATAAATATATAAAAATAAATATTTTTTTCTATAATTCATCAATAACAAATCTGAAAATGATCTGATTCTTAATGTCAATTAAATATATAAGTACTATAGCTTAACCAGAAATATGCAGGATCTATTTAAGGAAAGAGAAAATAAATACAATAATTTTTTAAACATTAATACAAAAGAGTAAATGAGTTGATAGGTAGCTAAAAGCAGAATTTTAAGAATTTACTAAAAAACATTTTTTCGTAAATTTGTAAGTATCTAGGAAAGAAAACTAGAATATGTCCCTATCTCACTTTATATGTCAAAATAAATTACAGATAGTGTAAAGTATTAAGTATGAAGGTATAGAAAAGGAATGGAAAATAAAAGTAAGTCACAAATTTTGGACTAGGAAGCCCAATTATAAAAAGCAAAGGGAGACAACATTAGTGGTGAAAAAAATTAGATTTTAAAATAAAAATAGATACCCTTTTTACATTTAAAAATAACATTTAAAATCCAATTGTTAAAAAAAGGTAAATGACTGTAACGTGACAGACAATGAAACAATACCCTTAATGTGGAAAAAACACTTACAAACCAATAATAATGATGCACAAATGACCACAAATGATAAAAGTTCACTTAATATGGATTAAAGACTTAAACATGAGACCTAAAACCATTAAAACCCTAGAAGAAAACTTAGGCAGTACCATTCAAGACATAGGCATGGGCAAAGACTTCATGACTAAGACACCAAAAGCAATGGCAACAAAAGCCCAAATTGTCAAATGGGACCTAATTAAACTAAAGAGCTTTGGCACAGCAAAAGTAACTATCATCAGAGTAAACAGGGAACCTACAGAATAGAAGAAATTTTTTTGCAATCTATCCATCTGACAAAGGGCTAATATCTAGAATCTGCAAGGAACTTAAACAAATTTACAAGAAAACAACCCCACCAAAAGATGGGCGAAGGATATGAACAGACACTTCTCAAAAGAAAACATTTATGCAGCCAATAAAGTAAGGAAAAAAAGCTCATCATCACTGGTCATTAGAGAAATGCAAATCAAAACCACAGTGAGATACCATCTCATGCCAGTTAGAATGAGGATCATTAAAAAGTTAGGAAACAACAGATGCTGGAGAGGATGTGGAGAAATAGAAATGCATTTACACTGTTGGTGGGAATATAAATTAGTTCAACCATTGTGGAAGATAGTGTGGTGATTCCTCAAAGATCCAGAACCAGAAATACCATTTGACCCAGCAATTCCATTACTGGGTATACAGTGCTGTTTATTGCAGCACTGTGTACGATAGCAAAGGCTTGGAACCAACCCAAATGCACATCAATGATAGACTGGATAAAGAAAATGTGGAACATATACACTATGGAATACTATGCAGCCATAAAAAAGGATGAGTTCATGTCCTTTTTTATGGATGAAGTTGGAAGCCATCATTCTCAGCAAACTAACACAGGAACAGAAAACCAAACACCAAATATTCTCAGTCATAAGTGGGAGTTCAACAATGAGAACACATGGACACAGGGAGGGGAACATCACACACCAGAGCCTGTTGGGGGTGGGAGGTAGGTGAGGGAGAGCATAAGGAGAAATACTTAATGTAGATGATAGGTTGATGGGTGCAGCAAACCACCATGGCACATGTATACCTATGTAACAAACCTGGACAATTCTGCACATGTATCTCAACTTAAAATAATTTAAAATAAAGTTCAAAGTCAGTATTTGTCTTGGAAATACAAATTAAAACTAAAATAAGGTTTCATTTTAAATCTATCAAATGCTAGTTGGTGTCTTTCAGATATGCCAGGCCAACCTCTCCTCATGCTAGAAATGTTTTGCCTGACATTGGTTGAAAACCATTTATAAGATATGGAAAGAAAATTACATAACTTGAGAAGTTTCTTGCAGTGAACTCAGAAATATAATAAAATTAGATGACAATTTCACTTCATTAATTTATAAATTTATGTACTATTTCAGAGTTTTGAGATCATGCAATTCAGTGTCTCCATTTCAGACTAGAAACCCATGGGCTATTCTGTTTGGGAAATGAGCACTATAGCACATACATATGTTTCATAAAGTATCTGGTGGATATCACTTTCTTGATTCTTTATCATTCAAAGTTTGTAAAGCATGATCAGTCCTTATAAGGGTAACATTTAGACAGCCACGGATTTTAATCGTTCTAAGGAGAAAATGGGGGATTATTTAAAAAGATGAAAAGAAAATATTCTTTGAGCTAAAAGCAGAGCCACCATCTGACCCAGCAATCCTGTTACTGGGTATATATCCAGAAGAATATAAATCATTCTACCATAAAGATACATGTACATAGGTGAAACTGCAGCACTATTCACAATAGCAAACACCAGAATCAACCTAAATGCCCATCAATGACAGACTAGATAAAAGAAAATGTGGTACATATATAGCAAGAAATACTATGCAGCCAAGCAAAAGGAGGTCATGTCTTTTGCAGGAACAAAGAGCTGGATGCCATTATCCTTAGCAAATTAATGCAGGAACAGAAATCCAAATGCTGCATGTTCTCACTTATAAGTGGGAGTTAAATGATGAGAACTAGTGAACACAAAGGAACAACGGACACTGGGGTCTATTTGAGAGTGGAGGGAGGGAAGGGAGAGGAGCATAAAATATAACTGTTGGGTAGTGGGCTTCATTCTTGGATGATGAAATAATCTGTTTATCAAACCCCCATGACACGAGTTCATGTATGTAACAAACTTTCACATGTATCCCCGAACCTAAAATAAAAGTTTTTATAAAACACGTTTCTTTGTTTTATACAGAACAAAATGAAATTATTTCTCAAACTTCTTGTACATTAAAGCACATTATTCTTGCTTTTTTTCCTCCAGTATTTCCCTACTTTTTATCCTAATCTATACTTCCATTGTAATTTTTAGAATGCTAATCTAATATTTCTTGAAATATTTTGTAGTAAGCAGTTGAAAAACTTAATTTTCAAAAGCAAGAAATAATATATGTTTAAATAATAAGATAACACAACTTTGGTATTCTAAAAAATAGATGTTTGGGGATTTATTCTAGGGCACTCATATTTTCAGGTTAGTTTTCAATTGTTATTTTGTCAAGTATAATCAATGTAGATTTTGTTATTCATGTATTTATAGAGCTGGTTAGCCATAAATATTTTATGAATGGAGATTTTTCTAGCACCACCTAATGGCAGTCAAGTAAAAGGAAAAAGCTTTTCTAATTTAGGAACTGTTTTGCATAATTTAAATTAAACTGTATAACCAGAGTTACTTCTATATGAAACTGAACTTTTACATTCCCTAATGCACCAACTAGACACTGGAAATCCATCTCTGAGCAATTGGATTAGGTTGGAATGAAGCAGAAGGGATATTTGATCATGAAGCCAAAGGATTTCTGCTGTCTTTATGTTTGCAAGAATAAGAAAATACCTAGGTAATAGAGTATATTAATTTTATGTGAAGATTTTCTTTTTAATTTCAGGAGCCAATTCATTGAGACTCCTGAAAAAAGCATATTTTGACTATTGTATTGGCATATTTTATTTGTCTTGTTTTTCAGTAGTTGTGTCTTTGACCAATTAATGCTATTGATTTATTAAAGCATTTTTTCAAAGTTTCAGATAGATATCCTTTAAACTGAGTCATATCATTCTGATTATAATATTGGAATTTTTTGTTGAATATGAGTCAAAGAACATGGTTTAGATCCATAACTCTTAACTCAGGCTCTACCCACTTATTTCATATGTTTCCTAGCAGGATTCGAAGAATGTGTTATCTGTCATATTGCTAGGATTGAGATTAGTGGATTTGATTAATGTATCTGAAGCAAAGGAGAATTTAGGGATAGCACCAGATTCTGATACTTTTCATCCTTGTCTCAACACTTTGGTTTGATACCTCCTTCTATGATATAAAGAGGGAATACTAGGTGGACTGCAGATATAGGAAGGTTTTTTTAGTTTTTTTGTTTTTGAGGTGGCATCTCACTCTGTCATCCAGGCTGGAGTGCAGTGGTATGATCTTGGCTCACTGCAACCTCCACCTCCAGGATTCAAGTGATTCTCTTGCCTCAGCCTCCTAAGTAGCTGAGATTACAGGTATGCCACCATGCCCAACTAATGCTTGTATTTTTAGTAGAGATGGAGTTTCACCATGTTGGCTATGCTGGTTTTGAACTCCTGACCTAAAGTGATCTGCCTGCCTCGACTTCCCAAAGTGCTGGGATTACAGGCATGAACCACTGGGCCCAGTCAGTTACAGGTAGTTACAAAAATCAGCAAGAAAGAGATAGTCTGGTGGTGGTCGTAGTTTCCAGAGTGCCTTCTCTTAGACTGCATTTTCTCCCTTTCAATGAACATTTATTTATTGATGCCCTGTAACACCCTTCACTTCATTGTGCACAAACTAAATTTTAATTCATTCTTCACAGTCCAGTTCAACCATTACAGCTTCTGTTAACTTTTTCTGTACATTATTTTGCTGTCATTTCAACAAAATTTGTCAGTGTTTCCCTATGTTATACCTGCAGATTACATATCTTTCTTGTACTGGGTCTTTATAATATTTTGTACTTATTTGGATACAAATACTTCTACTACTCTTGGATGGGTTTCCCTTAAAATAAGCATTATGCCTTTCTTATTTATCTTTATTTTTCAGAGCAAACATGTATTTTGCTGAAAGCAAAGGCAAGTTGATGGAACTAATGTATCTTTAAGTTATTGTCTACTGTTTATTTTCTCTAGTTTTATATTTTAATGTAGGTTGATGTTTTCATTTCTTCCTTTCATTAATCAATTTTTTTTATTCCTGCTAAAAGTTAACTAGTATTTGTTGTTAGTTTTTTGTTTTGTTTTATTTGTTTTGTTTTAGAGACAGGGTCTTACTATGTCACTATCTTGCCTAGGCTGGACTCAAACTCCTTGGTCCAAGTGATCCTCCTGCCTTGAGCTCCCAAGTAGCTAAGACTATAGACATATGCTGCTGTGCCTAGCTGGTTTTTGTTTTGTTTTGTTTTGTTTTGTTATTTTTAACATCATATAATACTTGATTGACTTTTCTAAACCCATGGATCAATATCTGTTTTTAAAGTAAAAAATTATTAACCTTGTTATTGAAGACTAAAAAGAGAATGTCTGGCTTAAAGGCTATCCTAAATTTTTGAAAAATTCTTATGAGAATATAATCATCTATATAAAGGATACATCTGGAAAATATAGATATGTTTTTAAGAGAGATTCAGAATTTACAAGAAAAATTTCTTGAATATGAAGATGATTAGACAATTTAACAAATATGTAGATAAATATATAATCTTTATAAAACATAAAATAGCATTAAAAAGAAAATATCACTGCTGTCATTTATCCCTGTTGCAGAGGTCCTATTAATGAAATAAAAAATAGGAGTTTAAAAGTTGGACATAAATTGATCAGTTGATTATGATTTTCTGATACTATTTCTTGAAAACCCAAGATAATCCATTGAAAATATAGAACTAGTCGAATAGTCTACAAATGGACTGGAGTCCAGAAAAATATATATAAAGCAGTTGCTTTCCTGTTCTCACAAAATTACTCATAATATAAATAGAAACTTCTCTTTCAAATTGGGATGTAGAAGAATGAGAAAGAGCTTCATTTTCATGATAACAACAAGAAAAACCAGACTAAATAAATACGTTTTTTTTTTTCTGTGAGGCTATCAAGGTGTAGGTGATGCAGAAAACTGGCTGAACTGAATTTTAAGAAGAAATAAATGTTTCACAGGTGATCAGAGTGCTGTGGCAGCTTCCATAGCTGAGGCTAAGCACTTGTTCAGACAGCAGAGCAGTATGCTACTATAGATGGGGAGAATTTTTAGGGTCAAGGGGAAATCATCTAGCCTTAGAGAACAATGTGGCCTTGTAAGATGAAATGAGATCTAGAAGTCTAAATGCCAAAGCAAGCAGCTCAGCCCCAGGTTCCACTATGATCCTCTACACTTGAATTTTGCCAAGACAATGTCAGTTGAAGAGGGCTTAGAAGTAGATTCCTATGAAATCTTGCCATGATTGGATTCCAGAATTATAAAGAAATTTAATCCAAATTGGAAACAAAAATGTTTATAATTCCAGCCAAGTCCCCTTGCTAGCTCAAATATGGATAAGACCAAATAGGTGGCATCATCGATGGTTGAAGGTTGGGCTAAATACAGGTGAACTAAATATAATTAAAGCCCAACTTCCGTTCTACATAGTCAGTAGAAATATATCCAGATTGCCAAATTACTGTAAATTAGAAAGCAAAAAATTTAAAGCAAATATTGTAAACATTTTTTAAAATATAAAGGTAAAATTCACATAATGGGTGAAAAGATGAAATATCTTAAGAGATAAATGATAGCTCTAAGAAGGAGTAAAATGGAAATTCTAGATCTTAAAAGTATAAATCTACAATAAAAACTTTATTACATAGGTATAGTAGCAAATTGGTCAGTGCAGAATAAAAAATGAATGTAAACACATCATTATGAAGTAACCGAACAAAAAAGAGAAAAAAAGATTGAAAAAATAAACAGATTAATAACTTGTAGAATAATACCAGGAAATTTAACATACATGGAGATGTGGGTTCCAGGAAAAAGAAATAGGCAGAAAAAATATTTGAAGAAATAACTGTTGATAAATATTCAAATTTGATGATGAAACAACCTAAAAATTTGAGAAGGTCAATGAATTCAAGTAGAATAAATATAATAAAATCACATATTAGGTAGTCATAGTCCAATTTCTAAAAACAAAAGATTAAGGAAATAAAACCTTAAAATTGGCTAGAGAAAAAGAAAAAGACACTATGTAGGAGACAACAATGAAAGAAATGAAGGCTAACATTTCATCAAAAATAATTGAGGCTAGAAGATAATAGAATACCTTTAGAAACTTTAAAACATCAATCTCAATTCTGTATTGAATAAACATATTATTCAAAAAATAAGTTGAAAGACATTTTTAGATTTAAAAATGAGTTACTATATCATGAATAGTCTTGCATTACAAGAAGTGCTAAAAAATTTAGGCTAAAAATAATAATAATAACTCAAATGTGAGGAAAGAATGAAGGAAAATGGAAATTAAAAATGTGAATAAAGAGAAAATATTATTGACTTCCAATGTCAATTAAAATTTGGTGGAGCTAAGGCAATTCAATGGGGAGAGTACAATCTGTTCAACAAATAGTACTGTATAATGTGTAGTAATAAAAAAAAAGTTTGACCCTTACCTCACATTTAATTTGAGATGAGTTCATAGACCTAATAAATAAAAGCTGAAATTATAAAGCTTCTAGAAGAAAAATGAGAAAGTATCTTGGTCATCTTGGTGTTGGTAAAGATTTCTCATAAAAGATACAAACAAAGCACTAATGATTAAAAATTATAAATTTGGCCAGGCACGGTGGCACGTGCCTGTAATCCCAGCACTTTGGGAGGCTGAGGCTGGCGGTTGATGTCAGGAGATCGAGACCATCCTGGCTAACGCAGTGAAACTCCGTCTCTACTAAAAAATACAAAAAGTTAGCTGGGTGTGATGCATACCCCTGTAGTCCCAGCTACTCAGGAGGCTGAGGCAGGAGAATCGTTTGAACCTGGGAGGCAGAGGTTGCAGTGAGCCAGGATTGTGCCATTGCACTCCAGACTGGGTGGCAGAGGAAGACTGTGTCTCAAAAAAAAAAAAAAAAAAAAGGTGAATTCAACTCCATCAAAAAATATTAAGAAAATGAAAAGGCGAGTCAAAGACTGGATAGACTAGGTATATGTTTAACTTAGAAAATGCCAAGCAGTTTTCCAAAATGATTGTTTAGTTTTGCATTTACATTAGCAATGTATGAGAGTTTCAATCACATCACATGTTCTGCAGAATTTGGTGTTTTTAATTTTAGCCATTCTAGTGAGTATAGAGATGTGTCTCATTATAGTTTTAATTTGCGGTTCCCTGATGAATGATGAAACTGAGTATCTTTCTTGTGAGCATTGGTTACTTGCATGTCAGGATTTCTAGTCACGTGATTGTTTGGATGTTTTGCTCATTTTCCATTGGGTGGCGTGGGTTTTATTGAGTTGTAGGATTTCTTTATGTATTCTACATGTGAATTCTGAGACTTTGAATTTCTGATACAAGATTTTTAAAAATCTATGTAATTTTTAGCAGCTTTTTCATTCATACTAGGGACTTGTATTATAGGTTCCTTCTCTTGGTTTGGATTTTGGAAGGCAGAATTTTCATTGGCTGAAATGTGTTAGCTCTTGTTTTCTTTTTGTTCTTACGGTAGCTTTGTATGGCTATTACCTGACAATTTCCAATTGTTTTGAAATGTCTTACATGTTCCTGGGTCTCCAATAACTAACTTATGTTGACTGGGATAAAGACTTTTGGATGGCTTTTTATGTTTCTTAGTTCAAGAGAGACATTTGGTTTTTGATAAATATGTGTGTTGAAGTCTAGCATACATGCAGAAAAGTGCAAAAAGTAGTACTGTACAGGTTGACCCATTTATATAAACTGAACAGCCCTGGGTACCCAGCACCCGCAGTACAAAATGGAACACTACTGGGCCCCCAGTGGGCCTGTCTAGTGCCCTTTCTAAATCGTAGCCAGGATTACTCTATCCTGACTTCTAACATCATAGATTGATTTTTGTCTGGTTTTGGACTTGATATAAATGGGATCATACAGTATATATTCATTTGTTCTTAGTACCTCTTACACAATACATGTGAGACTCATGTGTATAGTTGGGTATAGCTATAATTTGTTCATTCTCATTGCTATATTTGTTGTTTCTACAGTCGAATGACATTTGTGTATATTTCAGTTTGAAGGTGTAATGGAAGGTCTTGCTGTAAACATACTTGTGTATCTTTGGATCCTATGCATTTGGGTGGGGCTGGATATATATCAAGTAGTAGACTGGCTGGATCTAAAGATATACATATTAGAAGATACATGGATAATTTAATAAATACTGTCAGTTTTTCAAAGAGGTTGTACATTCCAACTAGAAGTTTATGAATGCTGCATGTATAGATATTATTATATGTTATAAATGTAACATTTAACTTATTTAATATTATATCTTATTATATAGTTATATGTAATATACATGTGTGTATGTGTATATATACACATATACAGTAGTGGCACATATTTGGCTACGCTCTGTGTTTCCTTTTCCTTTTAGCCATTCTAGTGGATGGTTAGTGATATTGCACTTCATTTTGCATTTCTCTGATGACTAATGATACCAACCATCTTTTTCATATGTTATTTTCTGACTATGTATCTTGGTATCAGATATATGTATTGCAAATATCTTCTCTCATTATGTCATTTGCCTTTTCATTCTCTTATTCATACCTTTTGTTAGCCAAAAGTTGTTAATTCTAACATGGCCTAATTTATCAAATTTTCCCTTTATATTATAGCTTCACCTTTGTTGTTTAAGAATTCTTTGCCTAATCCATGGCACCAAAGGTGTATGATTTTTATGATTACATTTTTAAAGTTATAAACTTTCTTACTTGAAATTTAAATATTTCCATGTAGAACTTGGATTTTTCATGTTTTTAGAATGTTAGGCCATGGATGTTAGTTTATTTTACACATTTCGTGTATACCATTTGCATCAAGTAAGTGTTCCTTAAATGTTTCTTGAATGAATTAATATAGAGATGCAAGAAACGCTCTATTCTTTAAACACTAGAAACAAAAAAAATTGAATTTTAGGACATTTCCTTTCTTACTCATCTTTTGAAAATCTAAACCTAAATTTCAGCAAGTGAGAGAAGTATAATTTTCACTTGTCTGCCCATTTTAGTCAGTGTTTCAGCTTAACACAAACATTAAAAGCAAAAACTATTTTGGCACTGCTGAGCTCTGATCCACAACTCTTCTTATTCCTGGGCCTGGGATGAAAACATGTTTTTGAGGCAAAGAGGAAGACCGTAAGTTCAACTACATAGCTGTATTAAAGATTCTGCTCTCCTGAGGCACACCACATGTCCACTTTCATTTATTTGGCCAGTACAAGTCACATTGCTGAGTCTAACTCCATAGTTGAGAATCTGTAAATATACAAACTGCTTATAGGGAAATACAGTTTTAATAATTTTGAATAGTTATGCATATTACCATTCTGCCTCATGGTAAAGTCAATAATATTTTCTTTAAAATGTTTTACGTATTAATCTAAAGGTTGTTATGTTTATGTTTAAATACATTCTTTTTTTTATTTAGTTCATTTGAAGAATTGATTACATGATTTCAACATTTGGGTCAAAAGATAGGATTTATCTATGTCTATAACAATAATTAATTGTCACGAGTATGATGTTTCAGTGAACGTGTGGATTTTTAATTTTGTCATAGAGTTCATGCAAAAAACAATCATTCATCATTTATCCTGGCAATGTAAAGAGAAAAATGACAGGATTAAATTATTTGAAAAAGCTGTGGGAAAATCTAACATACACCATCAAATCCAATTGCCTTTTACTATACTATAGCTTCCCTTCTTATGAGAAATTTTCTTCAATCTGTGTAAAGTATTATATTTTAGTTGCACTAACAGTGCATTTTCTCATATAAGCATAAAACTTGAAAATTAATATATTTTAGAAAAACACATGCACTTGCAAATTTCTTAGTGTGTAATTTTTATAAGATTCCCAAGCATCGCTTGTCTAAATATTCCTGTAATTTTACTGATTTATTTTCATTCATCAGATTTTTCTTGAATTAAAGACAAGTAGTTGTCTTCCCAGATTGAGCAATTATTGATATCTTCCAACACCCAATTCCTTGCTGTTATTCTCCTCTTTACTACCACATAGATGACTGCAACACATGGTAGAGAGTTTTGCTCTCTTCATGTTCCAAATTATAGCTATTCTTTTGCGAAATAAGCTTGAACTGTGTAATTTTATAGGAATAGGTTTTATTATAATATATGATACCAAATATCCCATTAAAAAATGATGACAGAGTGCTCACTTTGGCAGCACATATACTAAAATTGGAATGATACAGAGAAGATTAGCATGACCCCTGTGCAAGGATGACACACAAATTCGTGAAGCATTCCATATTTTTTAAAAAATGGTGACAGAAAGACTTCTCAAATACAGTTACTCTGAACCATAAGGAGAGAAGCTTAAGAGAAGAAAACACTTGGTCAAAATATAATTGTTTTCTGCTTAGGTTGCAGAACAGACTTTATGTCTGTGGTTCTGCTGGTAGATGCTTCTTTCTTGTATCTCCCTGGTCTACCCTAATAATTTCTATGTCTCCCATTTTTTTTCTCTATCAGATTTTTCTAATTAGTGTTCTGTACCCACCTTCTACTCATTCATTTCCTCAATCCTTATCACCAAGCAGTTAGGAGTCTGTCAATTCTACTCAACTGAAAAAGATCATGTCATTACCAGCTCCATAAGCTTTTCTTCAGTTCTAATTATTCTGGACCTATAGGAAGTGCTTACACAGCTAACTTTGCCTCCTTAAAGTTCTCTCCCATCTAGGCTTCCATTTTACAATATTATCTTAATCTAACTTTATTCTTGCCCTTATTTTTTTCTTTTCTTAAATGTGGGCATTTTCATTAAAGGCTTTGGTTCTTTCTCTACAATCTGTCTCTTACACATGGCTTTTGATAGGTGATTGCCAATTTATTTTCCTAGCTCTATCTTCTCTTTTGAGATTTAGTTTCTCATTTCCAAATGACAAAGTTTTCTACATCATAAACTCAGTATTCCTAAAACTTTAGTTTAATTCCTAACCCTCAATTTCTTTCCTTATCTGATATTTCTATTCCTGCTTATAATACCCCATTTCCCTCAATAATAGATGAAAAGAATGGACGATTTTGCCCCACACCATCACCTTGTATCAGTATGTCTTAATGTGCCTTTCCTGAAATGTATAGAGTTTATTCTTTCAATTAATTCAGTTACTTGTCTGTCTTTATCTTATTCTCCCAAAGCACAGTGTCCTTCTGTGTAGCTAAATTATGTCTCCTCTCTACATTTCACCATCAATTTTGTTGCCCTGGTCTCAACTTTGAAAATCCTATTCCTGCCCTCCACACAAATTGTAATTTCTTCCATTAACTTATGGGATAAGTTTCAAATGGGTGGCTCAGTCTTTTCAGTGCACTTATTAGGGCAGATGAGAACGAACAGTACATCTAGTAGCAGGAGTTCAAATGAGTTTGACTACTGAAAAGCGATTTGTTGGGGCAAACAATTCTATTCTGTGGTGTAGAAGAGTTGCCAGGAAGGACCACGTCCTGAATCTAACAGCAAGAACACAACATTCAAGCAGGCCAGAGTAAGAGAATAAGAGAGTATGTAACAATGAGATATCAAAAATCACTAGGACAAGTTTGTGGAAAATGGGCAAGAGCATAAAACGTAGAAGATGGAGATGCAGAAGTCAAGCACAGCAGGATAAACTTGATTTTCCTTATTGGAAAGTCTAAAGCCTCCATCCTAAATGTAACCTTTGCTGTGATTAAGGGAATGGCACTCTAAAAGTAACTGAGAACACGGCATTCATTTTCATCTTTGTCTCCTATACAACTTCTCAAGCCAGAATGTACAGATGTAGTCTCACCTGTTTCTACAGATTAATCTAACTCCTTCCTTCACAACCAGCCTCCTTCAAACTTTCCATACCTCTAGGCCTTTGTAAAATTTCCCCCAAATCCTTCATATTCTGTGAAAACAAGCTCAAGCATTATGTTCTCTTAAACCACCCTCAATTTGTTTTAATCAGATATTTTCTATAGACCTCTATACCATTTATTACATCTTATTATAGTTTTTTTTTAATTGCCTTTTTTCTCAGCTAGAATTCAATATCAGGTATGGACACACTAGTTTGTCTTCTTTGCTGTGTAGCAAAGCACTATTCAACAAATGTTAGTGTTCCACAGTTGTATGTTGAAAAAGCAGTAGTCTAATGTTCACCAAATGATACCTACTTTCCTGCCTTCAAACCTAGCTAAAGTTTTCTCTTACCTCTAATGTACGTTTCACTTCCTTTCTCTTCATCCAAACTCACAAAATATTTACAAAGTACATCTAGAGGAATCAGATGTATTTCTACTCAAATCAGTATTCATTCATTATTCACTATGGTGTTTTTGAGCTGTTAATTGATTTTCATATATGGTCTTAAGTTTATATTTGATTCTCACAGGATAATTTGTCTATTAAGATGTATACCTTTAATAGTTTCAACTAAACTGGAGATTCTTCGAAAACAGATATTGTGTCTCTTTCCAGTTTTAATACATTAAGCAAAAAGCCTTACACATGGCAAGAGCTCCATAGTATGTGTTGAGTTCATGGGATACTGTGTAGAGTGGAGATGGGACCATGTACTGGTAGGGGGAAGGCATTCATAGGGTGGTTGCATGTTGCACCTGCTTCCTAAGCTGTGGAAATTTCTATGAGAAAAAAGCATTTTATGTCCTATGCAGGGCTGGTATGTCTTCTGAAGGGTTAGTAAAGATCCTGAAATTCTGAAGGTTGCAAACCATTTGGTTATAGGATGGTATTTCAGCAAATTACCTCGTTAGGCCACTTCATGGCAGGTCTTTGCAATATTAGCTTCTATCACCGAACTGACTCTTTAAACTTCATAAATATTTTAAGCAAGATCCTCTATGTTTCTTTCACTCGTGTCAAAAACCCATTTATTTTTATGACTCTCTGATAATGTTTTCACATTGATACTCTGAATATCCAATTTTGGGTTGACAATATGTCTTTTTAGGTTGATGAGTTTTGCATAAATTTAAACTTCATTATATATTGATTAGCAGGAATGCAGGCATAAGATTCCAAGTACTGATTGGCATTTAAAATGAGATATATTTAAAACCAAATGGCCGAGACCATGCCAGTACATTGCTGTGTATAATTTCCTGACTGTACTCACTACATCATAAATAATAATGAAAGTAAATGTACATTTATCAGAAAGAATCAACAAAACCCCAGCACTGATTTGCTGATCACACTTGTCTTACCAGGTATTAAGGCCAGCTTTCGAACAAAGGTGCCTGAAGGTTTGATTGTCTTTGCAGCATCACCTGGCAATCAGGAAGAGTATTTCGCACTTCAGTTGAAGAAGGGACGTCTTTATTTTCTTTTTGATCCTCAGGTAAATGAGTAATTATAAGAGTTATTATTTTTAAAAATTTAGTAGCTGCCAGGTACTGAGGTAAATGGTTCTGTTTTCACACTAAATCTTTATCTAAAACTTATAAGGTAAGTACTATTATTATCCCCATTTTGCCAATCAAGAAAATGAAACTTACAAAAGTAATGTGACTTACCCTCAGCTAAAATAGCAGGGCTAACTTTTAAATCATGGTCTGACTGAGAATTTATGTGCTTAACAACCAAAATGCCACCTTATAATGAAGATTAAAACTTTTAAATAAATTTAAAGAGATCTATTTTTATTTTTCTTGATAGCAAAAAATCATGTCTCCTTTCCTTTCTTCCCTTCCTTTCTTTTTCATTGTTTCACCAGCAAATATTTAAGTGGCTGTCAGGTACTCTTCTGCAGGGTGTTGCAGACTGCAATAGTTTTAAAGTTAAATATGCCCATGCCCCTGTAAAACAACCTGCAAATGATACAGTAAAATGGTCAATTTAAAATGTTTCTAAACTCTATGAAAATAAAAATTTAGGATGGTATATATTATAGGAACATAAAATAAGTGTTTTCTGAGTTGTCCATTTTCTCTGGAAATATGATATTTAACTGAGAAACAAATCAATGAGGAAAAGTCCATGTCCGAGCTCCAAAGACCATGATGTTAGCTACAGTCATGGTCAGGACAAGAGCATATGTCCGTATTAGAGGTTGTATATTTCAGGTGGGTCAGTACAGGGGAGATACTGATCTCCACATGGGAAGGTGCTGATCGTAAGGTTTCCAGACAGAGTGAGCAGCAAATATTAAGTACCCGAGGTGGATGAGAACATGGCACATTCAGTACACTTAGATGAGTCTTATATGGCTGGGAACAGAGACAAATGGCAAGGTGGTCGATTGAAAAGCTGGGTAGAAATCATTTAGGGCCTTGTAAGCAAATGTAAGGATTTGAATTTTTCCTAAGCTCAGTGGGAAAGCGCTGAACAGTTGTCTTCACTTTAGTTGAACAAATATCAGTGAGTATTTGTTATTAGGTATTGTATTAGGCCTGTGAGTAGTTGAGAAATGAGTAAGACTAAGTAAAATATATTAGCTTTCCACTTTTTCAGGCCTTCAACTTAAAACTGATTATCTCAATCACACATTATGCTTGCTAAATAAGTGTTTTACATTTTATTCATAAAGCAGGCACAAGATTCACCCTCTGTATCCAAGTTACATCTAGGATCATGGACTAAGTGATCTGGCTGAGGATCTCAGCTTCATACACCCTGGAGATCATTGACCTTGAAGAGGAAAAGGCAGGGCCTATTGTACCAAGTGTATCTGAGGACACTAGCAGGCTCAAGATGCAGGCCAAGGCCCCGCTGCTTTATGAAACTAGGAAAGCCACACATTGGCCACTTGAAGGACCAGGGTCAGAAAGGCTCTCTCCCTATGACTTGGTAGGAGCCTGCTAACTCCCTGGCTGGTGCACTGTAGGTCCTCAGACATAAGGATTTCTGAGTGTCCCCTAGTAATGCAGCTTCTTAAAGGATGCCAGCAGGTGGGCAGTGAGTAAGCAAAAGGAAATAACATCACAGCTAAGCAGATCCAGCAGCCAGAGGGAAAGGAAGAAGCAGCAGCCATCGCAGAAGGCAAGGCAGATGGCATCTGAAAAAAATATCAGCTGAAGTTGATTCAATTACATAATGGAAAATATTATTTTTCATTTGAAAACTTTAAGTAGATTAATTAAAGAAGAGACACTTTGAGCCTCAGATTAGTAGGTCAGAAGATTAAGTTGAAGAAATCTCTCAAAATACGTAATAAAAATGTGATCAAACAAGAAAGATAGACACGACTACTATCACTAAGAAGGGATTCAGAAGGAGAACCAAAACCACATGCTTAAGAAAAAGAGGAAAAAAAGAAAATGCTGAAACAAAAAATAGGAGAGAATATCTGATTTAAGAAGGAATTTATTATAAATCCATTGAAAAGACTCATCAATTTCCTGTCAAGATTAAGCAAAGCTAACATTTCCATGAGACCTCTTTGTGCCAGGCATTACTCTAAGAGCTCTTTCTATACATAAATTTGTACATTTACATACATATATACAGTTATACACACACACCCCTACACATGCATACACACTCATTTGAACTTTTCAACAACTCTATGAGGTAGATACTTTTTTTTTTTAATTTATTTATTTTACTTTTGGTGCATACTATATCTGGCATTTCTCCTCATGTTATCACTCCCCACCCTGCTCTCCCTCCCTACCCCCCACCGTCTTCCCCTACCCCCCACCAACTGCTCCCAGTGTGTGATGCTCTTCTCCCTGAGTCCACGTGTTCTTGTTGTTCAACACTCACCTATGAGTGAGAACATACGGTGTTTGGCTTTCTGTTCTTGTGTCAGTTTGCTGAGAATGATGGTTTCCAGATTGATTCAAGTCCCTACAAAGGACACAAACTCATTGTTTTTTATGGCTGCATAGTATTCCATGGTGTATATGTACCACATTTTCTTTGTCCAGTCTATCATTGATGGGCATTTGGGTTGGTTCCAGGTCTTTGCTATTGTACACAGGGCTGCATTGAACATACATGTGCATGTTTCTTTATAGTAGAACGATTTATAGTTCTTTGGGTATATACCCAGGAATGGGATTGCTGGGTCAAATGGAATTTCTATTTCTAGATCCTTGAGGAATTGTCACACTGTCTTCCACAATGGTTGAACTAATTTACACTCCCACCAACTGTGTAAGAGTGTTCCTCTTTCTCCACATCCTCTCCAGCATCTGTTGTCTCCAGATTTTTTAATGATCACCATTCTAACTGGCGTGAGATGATACCTCAATGTAGTTTTGATTTGCATTTCTCTAATGACCAGTGATGATGAGCATTTTTTCATATGTTTGTTGGCCTCATAGATGTCTTCTTTTGACAAGTGTCTGTTCATATCCTTCGCTCACTTTTGAATGGGGTTGTTTTTTCTTGTAAATCTATTTTAGTTCTTTGTAGATTCTGGATATTAGCCCTTTGTCAAATAGGTAGATTGCAAAAATTTTTTCCCATTCTGTTGGTTGCCAATTTGCTCTAATAATGTTTCTTTGCTGTACAGAAGCTCTGGAGTTTAATTAGATCTCAATTGTCTACCTTGGTTTTTATTGCCATTGCTTTTGGTGTTATAGTTGTGAAGTCCTTGCCTATGCCTGTGCCCTGGATGGTTTTGCCTACGTTTTCTTCTAGTGTTTTTATGCTGTTAGGTTTTATGTTTAAATCTTTGATCCATCTAGAGTTAATTTTAGTGTAAGGTGACAGATAGGGGTCCAGTTTCTGCTTTCTGCACATTGCCAGCCAGTTTTCCGAACACTATTTATTAAACATGGAGCCCTTTCCACATTGCTTGTTTTTGCCAGGTTTGTCAAAGATCAGATGGTTGTAGATGTGTGGTGATTCTTCTGGGGTCTCTCTTCTGTTCCATTGGTCTCTGTCTCTGTTTTGATACCAGTACCATGCTGTTTTGATTACTATAGTCTTGTAGTATAGTTTGAAGTCCAGCAATGTGATGCCTCCGGCTTTGTTATTTTTGCTTAGGATTGTCTTGGCTATGTGGAGTCTTTTGTGATTCTATATGAAGTTTAAAGTGTTTTTTTCCACTTCTGTGAAGAAGGTCATTGGTAGCTTGATGAGGATAGTGTTGAATCTATAGATTACTTTGGGCAGTATGGCCATTTTCATGATATTGATTCTTCCTAACCATGAGCATGGAATGTTTCTCCATGTGTTTGTGTCCTCTCTTATTTCCTTGAGTAGTGGTTTGTAGTTTCCCTTGAAGAGGTCCTTTATGTCCTTTGTTTGTTGTATTTCTAGGTATTTTATTCTCTTTGTAGCAATTGTGAATGGGAGTTTGCTCTTGATTTGGCTCTCTGTTTGTCTATTATTGGTGTATAGGAATGCCTGTGATTTCTGTACATTGATTTTGTATCTTGAGACTTTGCTGAAGTTGCTTATCAGTTTGAGAAGATTTGGAAATGAGATGATGGGGTCTTTTAGATATACAATCATGTCATCTGCAAATAGAGAGAGTTTGACTTCTTCCTTTCCTAATTGAATACTCTTTATTTCTTTTTGTTGCCTGATTGCTCTGGCTAGAACTTCCAATACTATGTCGAATAGGAGTGGTGAGAGAGGGCATCCTTGTCTAGTGCCTGCTATCAAAGGGACTTCTTCCAGCTTTTGCCCATTCAGTATGATATTGGCTGTAGGTTTGTCCTATATAGCTTTTATCGTTTTATGATATGTTCTGTCAATACCTAGTTTATTTAGAGTTTTTAGCATGAAGGGCTGTTGAATTTTATCGAAGGCCTTCTCTGCATCTATTGAGATAATCATGTGGTTTTTGTCTTTGGTTCCATTTATGTGATGGATTACATTTATGGATTTGCATATGTGAAACCAGCCTTGCAACCCCGGGATGAAGCCTACTTGGTCATGATGGATAAGCTTCTTGATCTGCTATTGCAGTCTGTTTGCCAGTATTTTATTGAACATTTTTGTGTCGATGTTCATCATGAATATTGGCCTGAAGTTTTCTTTTTTAGTTGAGTCTCTGCCTGGTTTTGGTATCAGGATGATGTTGGTCTCATGAAATGAGTTAGGGAGGATTGCCTCCTGTTGTATTGTTTGATAGTTTCAGAAAGAATGGAACCAGCTCCTCTTTCTACATTTGGTAGAATTCGGTTGTGAACCCATCTGGGCCTGGACCTTTTTTGGTTGGTAGGCTATTGATTGCTACCTCTACTTCAGCCCTTGTTCTTGGTCTATTTGGGTTTCAACTTTCTCCTGGTTTAGTCTTGGTAGAGTACAAGTGTCTAGGAATTTATCCATTTCTTCCGGTTTACTGGTTTATATGAGTAGAGCTGTTTGTAGTAATCTCTGATGGTAGGTTGTATTTCTGTAGGATCAGTGGTGATATCCCCTTTATTGTTTTTTATTGCATCTATTTGATTCTTCTCTCTTTTCTTTTTTATCAATCTGGCTAGTGATCTGTCTATTTTGTTGATCTTTTCAAAAAACCAGCTCCTGAATTTATTGATTTTTTGAAGGGTTTTTTGTGTCTCTATCTCCTTCAGTTCTGCTCTGATCTTAGTTATTTCTTGTCTTTTGCTAGCTTTTGATTTTTTTTTTATCTTGCTCCTCTAGCTCTTTCAATTTTGATGATAGGGTGTCAATTTTAGATCTTTCCTTTCTTCTCTGGTGGGCTTTTATTGCTATAAATTTCCCTCTCAACACTGCTTTAAAGGTGTCCCAGAGATTCTGGTTAGTTGTGTCTTCCTTCTGGTTGGTTTCAAAGAACATCTTTGTTTCTGCCTTCATTTCATTATTTATCCAGTCAACACTCAGAAGCAAGTTATTCAGTTTCCAAGTCGTTGTGCAGGTTTGAGTGTGTTTCTTGATCCTGAGTTCTAGTCTGATTGCGCTGTGGTCTGCTAGACTGTTATAATTTCTGTTCTTTTGCATTTGCTGAGGAGTGATTTACTTCCAATGATGTGGTCAATTTTAGAGTAAGTGCAATGTGGTGCTAAGAAAAATGTATATTCTGTGGATTTTGGGTTGAGCATTCTGTAGATGTCTATTAGGTCCACTTGGTCCAGCTCTGCATTCAAGTCCTGGATATCCTTGTTAATTTTCTGTCTCGTTGATCTAATATTGACAGTGGAGTGCTGAAGTCTCCCACTATTATTGTGTGGGAGTCTAAATCTCGTTTTAGGCCGTTAAGAACTTGCTTTATGTATCTGGTTGCTCCTGTGTTGGGGGCATATATATTTAGGATAGTTAGCTCTTCCTGTTGGATTGATCCTTTTACCATTATGTAGTGTCCTTCTTTGTCTCTTTTATTCTTTGTTGGTTTGAAGTCCATTTTATCAGAGACTAGGATTGCAGCCCCTGCTTTTTTTGGTTTTCCATTTGCTTGGTAACTCTTCTTCCATCCCTTTATTTTGAATCTCTGTGTGTCTTTGTATGTGAGATGGGTTTCCTGAATACAGCACACCAATGAGTTCTGACTTTTTATCCAGTTTGCCAGTCTCTGTCTTTTGACTGGGGCATTTAGGCCGTTTACAGTCAATGTTAATATTGTTATGTGTGGATTTGGTCCTGCCATTTTGTTACTGGCTGGTTTTCTTTCCCATTAGTTGATTCATTTTCTTCATTGCATTTTTTCGTCTTTGCCAACTGATTCGCTTTTGCAGTGACTGATACTCGTTCCTTTCCGTGCTTAGTGTTTCTCTCAGGAGCTCTTGTAGGGCAGGTCTGGTGGTGACAAAATCTCTCAATAATTGCTTGTCCATAAAGGATTTTATTTCTCCTTCAATCACGAAGCTTAGTTTGGGCTGGATATGAGATTCTGTGTTGAAAGTTCTTTTCTTTAAGGATGTTGAATATGGGCCCCCACTCTCTTCTGGCTTGTAGGGTTTCTGCCGAGAGTTCTGCTGTGAGTCTGATTGGCTTCCCTCTGTGGGTGACCCGACCTTTCTCTGTGGCTGCCCTTAGCATTTTTTCCTTCATTTCAACCATGGTGAATCTGACGATTATGTGCCTTGGGATTGCTCTTCTTGAGGAATATCTTTGTGGAGTTCTCTGTATTTCTTGAATTTGAAATTTGGACTGCCTTGCTAGGCTTAGGAAGTTCTCCTGGATAATATCCTGAAAAGTGTTTTCCAGCTTGGATTCATTCTCCCCATCACATTCAGGTACACAATCAAGCGTAGATTAGGTCTTTTCACATAATCCCATATTTCTTGGAGGCTTTGTTCATTTCTTTTCACTCTTTTTTCTCTTGTCTTGCCTTCTCTTTTTATTTCATTGAATTGATCTTCAATCTCTGATATCCTTTCTTCTCCTTGATCAATTCGGCTATTAAAACTTGTGTTTGCTTCACATAGCTCTCATGCTGTGTTTTTCAACTCCATCAAGTCATTTATGTTCTTCTCTAAGCTGGTTATTCTAGTTAGCATTTCATCTAATCTTTTTTCAAGGTTTTTGATTTCTTTGCATTGAGTTAGAACGTGTCCCTTTAGCTCAGAAAAGTTTGTTATTATCCACCTTCGGAAGCCTGTTTGTATCAATTTGTCGTACTCCTCAGTCAGGTTGTGATCCTGTGCTGTTGAGAAGTTGTGATCCCTTGAAGGAGAAGAGGTGTTCTGGTCTTTGATGGTTTCATTTTTTTTTGCTCTGGTTTTTTCCCATCTTTGTGGATTTACCTGGCTGTGGTGTCAGGAAGCTGCTTGATGTGGTCACTTGTCTGCCTGTGGAGGAGCTACTGGGATTCCAGGGACTCCTTCAGGTTACTAGGGAAGCTTCCTGTGTCGTTTTTGTTTATACTAGGAGGTTAGGCCCACCTCTTCCGCTGACCTATAGGCGCTGCTGGGTTGTCAAGAACGCCGTTCCGTTGCTACGTAGGCTTCCTGTGTTTTTTGTTAAAACATGTAGTCCAGTCCCACCCCTCTAGTGGTGGGTCGTGCCCTTCCTCCACTGGGCTGGGTCATTCAGAGTTCATCTCAGACTGTGGCACTGGCTGCGCAACCCACTAGAGTCTGAGCTTCAGCCCTCTGGGGTTTGTGGGGGAGGGTAGGGATCCACCCAGCAGCACCTGCCTCTCCCCCTTTCAGTTTCCTCTCTTTCTGATCATGGGTTAGGGGCCTGCTCAGCTGCTCCCGCTTACAAGCTCCTTCTCTCTCCGGACGGGGGGAGGGGGTGATAGCTCAGTCCACAGGCTCTTATTCAACTCTGCGCTTATAATTCCCAGCGCTTGACTGGCAAAGATCCCCTGTTCTGTGTATTGCTGAGGCTTTGGGTGCAGCACTGTATCTGGACTGGAGCGCCAGAGGGGGAACCTCAGACTCGCTGGTCAGATGCATTTTCTGGGTGAAGCAGCACCCCTCCCCTCCTCAGTCTGCCCTGAGTGGGCTTTGCTCACTGTCAGGCCAGACCCATTGAAATGCACCTGGTACCTCAGTTGGAGCTAGGAGATCTCTGGATTTTTGCATCTCTCTCGTTGGGTTTTGTGCACTGGAGTGGTGTCTAATCGGCCATCTTGGATCTTCTTGAGGTAGATACTCTTAATATTCCCATTTTACAGGTAGGGAATCTAGGTCACAGGTAAGTTAATTTTTCCCCAAGTCACAACACTAATAAGTGTCCAAGCCACATTATAAACACAAGCAATCAAACTCCAAAGACCATGATTTTAGCTACAGTGCTACACTGCTTTTCAGCATGAAAGAAAGATGGTTGTTAATATCCAGAAATTCAGAAAAAAATCCATCTATGCACCACATTGTAAACAAATATTTCAGTAAGTAATCTAACAAAAAGGAAAAATAATAGAGTCAGAAATATAAAAAGCATCAGTGAATAATAAATCTAGCAATATTAAGTTATTCCTAAATATTTAATGACAGAATGAATAGAACTCTGTTTTACAGTGCCAAATAAGAATCTTTGAAAGAGAAGTATAGCAAGGGCAGGGGAAAAAAGCTGTTATTAATCATTTGTTGCTAAAATGAGTGAGAATTGAAGGAGAGGAAAGATGAGTGAATTAAAAGTTTTAAAATTATCAGCTTAGTGGCGGAGTGTGGGTAGAATAAGGGAATAGATTATATTGATGTTTTGTTGTCATTAAATAGGGCACATACTTGATTTTAAATGTTGTAGAAAACTAAGTTAGGTACTACTAATAAAAATGTTCTGCAGGACATCCAAATTAACAAGGCTAAGTTAAAAAATCAGAAAAAGAAAGGGGAGAGTATGGTAAAATAGAAGACTATCATTGAGAAAAAAAAATCTGGCTCTGCTTTTTCCCCTTCAACCTGTTACTATCTGGAGATATTTAAGAAGTAGCCAGTTGGAGAAAAACTAATCAAAGAAGCACTTATTTATAGAGCTTTAAAGTATACAAAGTGGGTTCCCGTTAATGATCTCATTTCATTCTTGAAGTAGCCCCTTGAGGTTGATATTGTTTTCATCCCTGCTTTAGATGAAGTGGCTTAACTAGGGTCATAGAGTGGTTTAGGGATAGAACTAGCCCTGAATTCAATTATTTGAATAGCACCGAATCATTTCACTCAATGCAACTTTGCTAAGAATTTATTGGACTCCACAGTTATGCACTGGGAACAGAGAAATGAACAAAATGACACTCATTAGAATTCTGGCCATTGGTTGGTCATCACAGATTTTGAGTATAGCCCTCCCACCCCCCACTAAATATGGTACAGTCATTGGAGAATTAGTCCAAAAATGATTTCCCCAAATCTGAAGCGTGACTGCTCTCTCTTTTGACATGTGGTGCTACTTTTTCTAAAGGATGCCATACCTTAAGACTCTGCAGGATAGGAGGGTAAAGGGGTCACACAGTGCTTTAATGGAAAATGGCAGCTGGGAAACTCATCTGGAAGGGCTCGTCTTTTTCATTTCCTTTACGGTGGTCACCTGAACAGGCTGGTGCTAAATGTGGCAAAGAATTCAGGGAAACATTCACAGGGCATTGCCCATCATTTCTGCCCCCCCCTTACACTTCTCACTCACACAGTTACTTAGAGTACTTGTCACTGCCATTAGCTTTCCCAGTTGCTCTGTCCCTACCCTGTATAGCCAAACCCTAATCTGTATACATAGTCCATAGGTGCCAGCCAAGTATTACTAAAATTGTTAAAGCCAAGTTGAGGGCTAAGGGGAGTAGGGAGGGTTTAATGATGTCTAGTAAGTAAATTTTTATCTGAAATAATCTCTCTCCATAAGGTAAAAGCTGCTTGAGTTTTCAGGAAAGTGATAATTAATTTTTTTTCTAATGTAAGGTATGGGTTGAGCAGGATGGCCTTAGGATCTAGCTGAGAAAATGTAATCAGATGCATTACACTAAGTGCTCATGGGTCATGATGCTATCTATATATGAAACAATGAGCTCATGCTAGCAAGGACGGTGTCCTTCCTTACCTCCAAGGAATTTGTACTCTGATGCAGGTACTAAACATATTTTCTAAATTTATAATGAAACCTTCACTCATTTTTAGACAAAAAAGTGTTAGAACTGAGGGGCGGTGAAAATTTTGAATATTCTTCTCTTGTTTGCCCTCCTTTTCCAAAGTAATATCAGTGCAGCTTCTTGTATGAAGTTAGAGCTATCCTGCATTTAAAAAAGGTTAGAAGTTTATTTCACATGCCTTCTACTGGCATTATATTTATTTATATTTTAAATACTTTGAGTACCACTTTAAGCCACTTTTCCTCCTTTAATCTTTAAATGAGTATGAGTTTATCTAGTGAATATCATATTATGCTAATAATACAAGTAATTACGTACTTAGGATGTCTTTTTTATCAGACTATATTATCTAGTGAGGACAAAGCCTTGGAATGTTTTGCCCACAGATACTTCCTCAGGATTTAGAACAGTCCTTGGAACATAGTAGTTGCTCAGTAAATAAATGATCACTGACATATTACCTGGCTGACTGACTCAATAACTATTGGTAAAATGCTACTACTCATAATTGAAGAAAATTACCCAAGTTCTGGGTTAAAGTGTCTAGTTTTGTAGTGATTATATAAAGATCTAGTTGTTATATGTTTATTTTTTATTTTTTAAAAATTAGAGACGAAGTCTTGCTATTTTGCCAGGTTGGTCTCGAACTCCTGGCCTCAAGCAATCCTCCCATCTTGGCCTCTCATAGTGCTGGTATTGCAGACATGAGCCACCATGCCCAGCCTTGTTTAAATTTATCTGTTTTTCAGATAATTTGACTTTAATCAGGAAAAAATAAGATGGTTCTTTTTTAATTGTTTTTACTGAACTCATTCAAAATAACCAAATTTTGAATTATGAAGAGAATTTCAAGGAATTTTAAAGTAATTACCTAGCACATATTTTAAATAACTAGAAGTCCTCGTGTACTTTACTGTTTAAAAACATCTTAATAAAATCTGGTAATAAATTGCTTACATAACAATGTAATACTCTATAGAAGCTATAGATATAAAAATGTATTTGGTTTGAATTCCAACTGTCCAAGGCATTCTACTGAATAAATGTTTAGGGAAAGGGAGATTCTTCATAGTATGTAAAATTGGAAATGTGTATATTATAAACTGGACACTTATTGTTAAAAGATACAATAAAGAAAAGTTAACTCCATCTTTTAATTACTGCAATTTTGTTATATCCAACAATCAGCTGTATTTTTTCCCATTCTTCATTTAATTAAACTCAACTTTGAGTATACTTGTTCAGATAATATTTTAGTGACCAGTAATGACCCATGTTTATCCCTTAAATATTCTATGTGCAGTGACATTTACAGGAAATTCACATCATATTCTGACCTTACCTGAAAGCAAGCTGTTAAAATGAAAGCTTTTACACAATTCTGAATAGCATCTATTGAATGTGTCTGATATGTTCTAAATAGAAAGAACAACATGCATAATATGACACCAGAAGTCATCACAGAATTGTTCTTTTAACATTGGTGAGGGAAAGTAGTCTTAAAATAATCATCAAAAAATGATGTGCTAAATTGCTGTAAGTATAAAATAAGTTTGGCATGCTGAGGCTGTAGGTAATGTACTTGAATTTGTCTCCAATAAATGTGATTTCTGATCTCGAGAACTGTTAATGCTTCAGATTGTTGCCAAACAAAATATGAAGAACCACTTACTCAGACACCTGATCTTTAGAATGCAGCATCGTTTGTAACAATTTTAACGCTAACTAAGTACACTTTGATGAGACAGCATTTAATAAAATGCTCATTAATTTCATCATTAGCAAGGGTATGCTAAGAAGTAAGCCAGTTTCTTATGTCACGCCCAATTAGCATCCCATGCTAGTAATCCCATTAGTATTGTTGAATTCACTAATGGAAAAACTAATGGGCATGTTACCAGGGCACATTAATTGGGCACGACACCAGTTCTGGTTTTAATTATTAAACTACAATAATGAAATGTGTGTTTGTAAAATATTAAAATGTTGAAATAGGGTTGAAGAAAATAAAGTGTGTAGACAAAACAAATGTAAGGAAAGTCAACCTACAAAAATACAAAGTCTAGAACTTGCCACATAGTTATGTTTCTAGCTGACAGAGTTGTCTGTAAAAGTTGTGATGTTGTCCATGTGAGAGGTAACCCACTCATACTCATGGGAAATTAAAAGGCGTGGGTTTTTTTTTTGACTTTGGTAACATGAAATTCTGTATGTCATGCATGTTGTCAAGCTCTTTATGAGGCCCGACAGGAGCCAATTAAATGTATAGAGTGGACATGTTATATCACAGAAGCTATTTCAGAGAAAGATAAACAGAAATCATACTAAAGATAGTATGATTAACATTGTATGTATTTCAAAATACACATTCAGCTCCATTACATAAAACATTTATTTTCTTTTTTTGAAAAAACAATATAGCAAAATTATTAGAGTTTGGTGAAATTTTCTGGTAATTAAATGTTTTGGTAATATTTTACCTGATCTTACATTTAATTGCTAAAGATTTTATTAGAATGAGCTTTATTCTTGTTGAGTAAATCAACTTTATTAAGAATAAAATTTATTTCCATGTAGAAGTTTTAGAATAATTTCTGTTTTATTTTTTTCTTTAATAGTAGTAGTAGTGATATTGGTGACAAAGTTGGAATATCTTTCACTTAGTCTTATTTTCTTGTTAACACTGAAAATGTTACTGTAGGTAACCAAGGCTACCATAACATACTGGAAAAGCATTTACTTGGCTCCAAGTAGTGAGATGGCAGGTGTCTCTTCTATTTCTCTTTCTCATATTTTTAATTCTTACCTCCTTTTTTCCTAAACTCTGTTCTTAATATCTTCCATTTCCTATGACTTTTCACTTAGGAACTCGTTTTTAACTATGATATGATTACCTTAGCCAGAACTATAAATGTCGGATTTTGACCACAAAGCATTGTGTATTACCATTAACTCCACCCTTATGTTTAATGTATCATAACTGGCTAGTTTCCCATGTGAATGTCATTCCCATTTGTTGTTGATAGTATTGTGAAGATAAGAGTGACTTGTCTGGTATCTCTCTGTCTTTAGAACCCATTTTGAATGATATTTTATTAGTTTTAAATTATTGTCTCCTTTTTTATATTTCTACCATGAAAATTAAAGTCTAAAATTTTAGAATTGAAAATTCTTTACCTTTTTGGTGAATATAGCTATTCATCAGAAAATGCAAGTGGCTTTGTAAGAAATTCTTATTGCAAAGATGAGAACTTTAAAGATGTGTGCACTGTGGTGCTCAGGGAAGTATTAACACATCACAGGAAAGCTGGAATGATGCTAGACATTAATTTTGAGTTCTGTTTGAAATGTATGCATGCTTGTATCAGGATCATAATTTTGAAACTTATTAATTGGTTTATAACAAATATATAAGTGTGTGTGTGTGTGTGTGTGTGTGTGTCTGTATGTGTATGTATATCTATAGACATGCATGTTTAAACATTCATTCAATTTATTCATTCCTTTAAGGGCTCACCAGTGGAAGTAACTACAACTAATGATCATGGTAAACAATATAGTGATGGCAAATGGCATGAAATAATTGCTATTAGGCATCAGGCTTTTGGCCAAATCACTGTGGATGGGATATATACAGGTAAGTACTTTTTGATATGTATAAATAGCCCTGTTGATAGGTTGATGTTACCATACTTTTCTGTTGCCTATATTCCTACATTCTTATTTCACCATCATTTCTACTCTATTTCATTTAAATTGCTGTTGAATTTGCCTTCAGGATGCTCGTAAAATGATGAAGGCTGGTAATCAGTTTTTCATCCACACAGGTCTTCAGTAAAGAAAACATAAGAATGAAGTCACCAGTAGTCATTCTATGTCTTTTACAGTTCTCTACAATTTGCACAGGCTTTTAGCTGTGTTCTCTCATGTTACTTTTGACCTCCAAAAGGCAAATAAAGTAGAGGAAAACAGTTTTCATCTGCATTTGGAGATGAGGAAACTGAGACTGAGAAAAAGTAAATAGTTTTTCCTCATACAGTTGATAGGAAGCATTCTTGGGACACACATCTTGTTTTTGCACATTTAAGTTTAGTTTTTGCTCTAGCCTACCCTGTCTGCCACCTTTATATAATTACAACATGGTCACTGTACCTATATGATGATGCAGGCTTTTATTAAATCATTCAAGAAATATATAAATTTAGTCAGTACCTGTTATGTTCCAGGTATTGTTCTAGGCACTCTGGATACAAGGAGAAAGGGAACACTGTAGAACTTACATTTTAGGGAAGGAATTGGGTGGCAAAATATAGAATAAATCAATTTAAACAAATATCAAGTGATGGTAAACTCTGAGAATAAAAAAGCAAGATGAGAAGGAAAATGTGTGTGTGTGTGTGTTGAGTGTGTTACAATGCTATACAGGAATGTGTTAAGGAAGGTCTCTCTGATGAAGTGACATTTGAGCACAGACCTTAAGGCTGAATGAGCAAACCATGCAAATATCCAGGAAGAGGATGCTTTGCGTTGAGAAGACAGCAAGTATCAGGGCCCTGAGGTGGGAACACACTGTATGTGGCACGTCAAAGACCAACAAGAAGGCCAGTGTGAGAAGGAGGGTGTGAAAGGGCTAATGATAGGACAGAAGGTCACAGAGGCTGTTAGGGATCAGATTACTGGGGACTTTGTGAGCTTTTACTTAGAAGGAAATTGTTGGAGGATTTTCAGGGAGGAATGACATGATATGACTGCTTTCTTTAAAAGGATCACACTCGTTGCTCTCTTGGGAATAAATGTTAATGGGAAAGAGGGTAAAAACATGATCTCAGTTAATAGGCTTCTGCATTAACTCTGTAAGAATTCAGATAAGAAGTCATGGAGAAATGAACCAGAGAGGTAATTGTGGATATAACAGGAAGTGTTCAGATTCTGGTTATATTGTGAGTGTCAGATTAACAGGATTTGATGATGAGATTGAGGTAAAACAGGGGCGATAAACTATCACCCATATGCTAAATCTAGCTCATGCCTGTTTTTATAAAGTTTACTGGAGCATAGCTACACCCATTCATTGATGTATTACCTATGGCTGCTTGAGTCTGAGTAGTCTACACTGACACTATGTGGCCTTTGACAGACTTTGCCGGCCCCGAATATAGAGCAAGCCTGTCAGGTTTGGGTCTCAGGCAACTGGAAGAATGTAGCTGTCAAAACCAGAAAGTACACCACTGTGGGAGAAGCAGGTTTGGAGAGAGATGTTCAAAGTTCAGCTGTGAACATGTGAAGGCTGAGATTTCTGAGACATCCATGGGGTGATAGCCGGCAGGCTGCTCAAGAAACAAGTCTGAGTTCTGAAGTTGGAGCTGCCAGCAAAGGATGATACTGAAAGCCAAGGGAACCAGTATAAGTAGGGCTCATTGGAGTGGATTGGGGTCTGGAAAAACAAACACGAATAACTTTGTCCCTCAACTCAAAGAAGGTGGGTATTCAAAATAGGAACAGGGATTTCCATTGTTATGCCACACAGTCAGAGACCCAGGCTCCCCCGTGGCCTTTGGCCCCAGTAGTTTGTATTGGAACCCAAGGCACTATTCATCCCTCTAGAGTACTTAGGGGGTCCGTATAGATAGAGAAAGGAAGAGGTCTGAGAGGGAAGTGGTTGGGATCATTCCGACATCATGATGCTGCGATGCCGCAGAAGAACCAGTGAAGAACAATCATGAACAGGCAATGAGGGGAGAGGAGAACCAAGAGAATGGTATCCCGAAGGCTGCCGAAAGCTTTTATTGCTTACTGAGTCAGCAAAAATGGTGTATCCTGGTGAAGGTGTATTTCTCATCTCCTTTTCTCTAGGTTCCTCTGCCATGCCGAATGGTAGCACTGTTATTGGAGATAACACAGGAGTGTTTCTGGGAGGGCTGCCACGAAGTTACACCATCTTTAGGAAGGATTCTGGTAAGTTTAGTAAGGAATATTATGTGTTGTCATCCAAACTTAGAATAGGATCAGTTTACATTATTTTAAAGTAAGAATAAGTGTTATGTTCTACTTCATGCTATATTTTCTATATCAATGTGCCAAAAATTTCCTTTAGGTCTCCTCTTTTTTAAAGGAACGATGTATTCCATATGACTTGTATTTTTATTGTTAGTACCCAGTTCTTGATATATAAAAGGAATTCATTAAAAAGTGAATTATAATAATTCCAGTCAAAGGTATGTTATTTTAGGACTTATGCGTAGTTTTTTCTAAGATTTTAAATTGAATGTGAAGCAACACGGAAACGGAAAACTACAAGCTTGATTTATACTCGAAATAGGGTGAAGAACATTCCCTGAATACTCTGTGATAGGCACTAAACCAATCCCTAGATATTCATAGATGAATAAAATGTGGTCTTTATCACAATAGAGGTCACAGGTGTATAAACAGATAATTCCAACCTAATGCTGTAAGAGCTATAATTGAGCTATAGACAAAGTGATTCTCATATTTTTAGAACAAGAGCACAAGAACATATTCTAAAATGAAACTAATTAAAACGAACATGAATGGAATTAACCTTAGGTAGGAAAAAAAATCACCCTTCAAATGCAATGCTAATAATTCTAGGACTGTTTCCCAAGTCCTCATTAAGAATCACAGGGTGCCTCCCAAGTCTCTCCCAGGAAGTTAAAATATAACTACATAAATATTACAAATAAGCTAGGACCCAGATAAGTATAATTTGTTCATGGGTTGTAGTCTTCAGGGAATCATGATGAAGATCAAAAGAAATAGAAAGTGTTCTGCAAATTTAGGAGAGGGAAATAATTGAATCCTCAAGGCTGATTATAGTTACCTCCTTGGAAATGTCTCTAGATGAGAGAGGGTTTCCATTCAACTACTTGAGACTGATAGAGAAATCCCTCTAAAACACACACACACACACACACACACACACACACACACACACACACGTATACACACATACACACACACCCTTTGTTTTAGGTTTTTGCCCTTCTGGGAAATATTTTCAGGTACTAGAAGGAGAGAATACCCTGACACTAACTACTTTTCCTGCAGAGGACACATCTGCATTATAAATAAACAATTTTCTTTTGTCTATGTAAATTGGCCTTAAAAAAAAAAAACTCTCATAAACTCAAAGCTGAAAACTAAGCTTTGCCCCCACAGGAAAGGAGGTGGGTGTGTGAAATTCAACCTCAGTGCGCCCTCCCCTACTTTTGATTTTTTTTCTTGCTTTTTCTCTAATTCTCTCATTTGTACCTTTTCTCTCTCAACCTTCTGTTATCACCCTATTCGTTGTATTTATAAACCCCACATCTACCTGGCGTGGAGAGTTCCACATTCAAGATTAACACTATATATATTTCCAAAAACATGAAAGCAAATTATCGATTTACTTTGGTAACATACTAGTTCATAGATGAGGAATCTAAACTATAAACTACATATTAAATAGAAACATTCCCTTCAAACCTGACTTTTAAAGTTATAGTACTTTCTTTTGGAGGCCAGTGGCAGATGAATTTTCTGGATTAGTTGAAAAGGCAATATTCTTGTTACTGCAAAACCAAGTTTCTGCATAAACATCTGTTTCTGTAGATATGATGGGTTTGAACCAGTGCTAAACATTATAATTGCTGTCATTGACTATAGCTGATGGTGTGGTGTTTACATGAATCATTAAGAGGCTTGCAGTAAATAGGTAGTGAGAGCTAGTGCCTATTTCTTTGATTTTATTAGCACATAAAATTAATTGCTTGAAAAGAATTTTTCAAAATACATATTTCTTGATATCTATAAACTCCTGCAGAGATAATCCAAAAGGGTTTTGTGGGCTGTCTCAAGGATGTACATTTTATGAAGAATTACAATCCGTCGGCTATTTGGGAACCCCTGGATTGGCAGAGTTCTGAAGAACAGATCAACGTGTATAACAGCTGGGAGGGATGCCCTGCTTCATTAAATGAGGGCGCTCAGTTCCTAGGAGCAGGTAATGCTTTAGAAGAGACATGCATGTTCACTTAGAATCTATGTTCTATCCTTGGTATAATTTAATCTCTCCTGTTTGATTAACTTGACCTCATACAAACCTAGTATCCCAGAAATACCTAGTTATTCCAATGGTGCACACAAATTTATTCTGAATGTCTGAATATGCAATATAAATTTAAGACTCATAAGTATGAATATCTCTGGTAGCCCATGCAATTCTTGATTTACATATGTTAGCATCACCAATGTCCATTTGCAAGTCAGTTGTTTGGAAATCAGAATGCAGTTAGAGATGTGTGCTTAGAATGCACTTAGAAAGATGTTTCAAAGGAGTTTTGTTAATTAGGTGAATCCACAAATACTTATTTATCTCGTTATATAGAAGAACAATGTTTTTAAGAGTTAATTTTCAGCTAAGTAATGAGGTAAGTAGGCCATTGAGAGAGAGCTGGCGACTAGAACCAGCATCCCTGCCACTGCTCAGAAGGCTACAGTAAAAGGGGAGGTGTAAGTGTCTGTAGTTTACCCCTGACTCACACACACTGAGTCTCTGCCTGGCCAGAGCAGAGACTTCCACCAGGGGGAAGGGGAGAGGGATAATGGTGGCTTGTTCTTCAAATAAAAGCCCATCTCCACCTTCTACATTTATAGCTAAGTTGGTTGGTTATTACGTTGCTTAAACTGCCTTCAGTACAGAAAGGCATATGACGTTAATAATATAATCTGCCCACCTTTTTATTGTTCTGCTTTCATCAGTGTCATTCTGAGTTTCTTTTAGTTAATGCAAACTACTTATTGTTAATATTTATTTGAAACAGTAATAATCTTACATGGTACAGACAATACATGATTTAGAGAGCAGATTTCTTCCTCTTAAAAAGTGTTAATACATCAAAGTCTTTCTGCCACCTCTGTACAATTACAAAAGGGATTTCTTAACATTGATTTGCATCTTCTTTTGTGAGATATACTCAATGACAGAATGTGTCCAAAAGTTTCACAGCACCCTTAGAATGTAGGCAATATTGTATTACACATGCTAATATATACATATTTTTATCTTTAAAGGGTTCCTGGAACTTCATCCATATATGTTTCATGGTGGAATGAACTTTGAGATTTCCTTGAAGTTCAGAACTGATCAATTAAATGGATTGCTTCTTTTCATTTACAACAAAGATGGACCTGATTTTCTTGCTGTAAGTGAATTAATTTGATTAAAATTACTTTAAAATATCAGATCCAACTTTAAAATAAACCATGTGTTGGCATTACACTCAGTTGAAGTTCCTTTACAAATTCACATTTGTTTTCATTTTTTTCCCAAAGTCGTTTTTAAAGTCCTGTGAAACATTTTTGACTTTATAATTCTAGTAATGTTTAAAAATGACAACTGTAAAAATTATAATTTTAAGAAAACAGACTAGATAAAAGGAATTAAGAAAATCCAATTTAGTATCTCAATATGTATGAAAAACACCTTTTCCCTCATTATCTTTTGATATGAGTTTCAAAAATATATATATTATATTTTTCATATGACATATAATCAAGGATGATAATATAGTGAACACTCCTGAGCCTACCACCACAACGGATAACTAAAATATTATCATTTTTGGTCTATCTAGAAAGTCTTTCCTATCCTGTTTCCATCTCTTTTCAGATGTAATATGTAATCAGAATTTTGTGTTTATTATTCACATGCATTTTATAGTTTGAACACCTATATGAATGCCTAAAAATTCTTGCTTTTGAAATTTATAAAATTGGTTTTATACTCTATATTTAGCATTCAGCATTGTTTCTGAGTCATTTATGTGTCCACATAGGTATACATTTTCATAGCTGTGTAGTATATTTCTTCTCTTATCGATGTATTGGTTGTTCCCATTTTTACTACAATGAATAAGATGACTATAAACATTTTTATACATTTCTCTAAATACAATGGACAACTGTAACTGCTTTTACTTGTCATTAATCATTAGTCTGATACCACTGTTAAATATGTTATAAAAATGTTAATTTTAAAAAGTTATTTTAAATAGCATAGAAACAGAAAAATATGAACATCTTACACTTAGATTCTTGATTTCTAGGAAAATAGACAATTAAATCCAAGTCTTGATGATTTTAAGATTCCAAGATACGTTCAATGCAATGACTTTATATTTCTAGTACACACAATGCCAACATTGCTAAGAAGGGAAATGGAAATTTATCCCTTCATAGTATTTATTAAAATTTCTGCTTCTTTAAATATTTATTTATCATCTTGGGAATTGTTGGCTTCTTTCTCTGAAACATAATCTCTATGAATCCAAGGACCTTGGTTCTCTTCTTTATAATGGTATCTTGAGTGCCTAAGCCTTAGCAATTATGTTAATCAGTTTTGGTAAATGAATGAATGAGTGAACATGTGAATGAGCTATGCTGTGGTAACCTTCACTGAGCATTGTTGAGTCATCTACCTTTGCATACACTGTGGAGGATGCAGAGATAGATGTTTACCATTTGACTCCTCCTCTTGAGGACCATATGCCAGCACTGGAGGTCCACACACTTTGCTATGCCACCCTTCCACTCTCCACTTTCCTCCATTCATTGCTTTTTTACTGTATTAAATAATAATATTAACCTATGTAACTTTTACTAAAAAAGAAAAAAAATAGAAAAATTAAGACTGGGTGCAGTGGCTTGCTCCTGTAATCCTAGCATTTCTAGAGGCCTTGGATTACAGGAGGCCTGGAATTATAGGATAGCTTGAGGCCAGTAGTTCAAGACGAGCCTGGGCAACATAGTAAAACCCTCTCTCTACAAAAATTAAAAAAAAAAATAACCAGGCACTGTGGCTAGTTTCAGCTACTTGGGAGGCTGAGGCAGGAAGATTGCTGAAGCCTGGGAGTCCAAGGCTGCAGTGACCTGTGATTACACCTCTGCATGTGCCACCACACCCAGCTAATTTTTTGTATTTTTAGTAGAGACGGGGTTTCACATGTTAGCCAGGATGGTCTGGATCTGCTGACCTTGTGATCCACCCACCTAGGCTTCCCAAAGTGCTGGGATTACAGGCATGAGGCACCTCACCTGGCCTCTTGGTATTTTTCTTTTGCCTGTGAAGCCTCCTCCGCTGTACTTTTCCTTACCTTCATGATCAAGTGCATTGAAAGTGGTTACTTTTGTTATTGCCACTTTTTCATCTCACTTTGTCCCTAAAACAAATGTACATTAGGTTCCTGCTACTACCCACACCCTCCTACAAAATCACTTTTCTAAAGTGGTCAATGACCCCCACATTTCCTAGTCCAATAATTTTTTGTTTATCTTATTTGTTCTTTTTCTGTCATTCTCTTTTCTTTCTTATTCTTCCCTACTGATTTTCCAACATACTGGTTTCTCCTGATTTTATTAAGTTCTCTTAGCTGCTTCGAGGAGATCATTGTCACTTAAAAGAACTATTTCTACTATGCTGTCCTCTTAAAACATTGGTCTTGCTGAGGATGCTATTCTTTTCCCTTTTCTCTCAGTCATTTTATACTCACTGGATAATCTTATTTATTTTGTCATGTATTTTCTCCATTTTACTGGGCCATCCCCCAACTGAGTATCTTTATGTTTGACTACCTCAAAAAGAGTGTCATCTGGATGTTTTATAGGCATTTCAATATATCTAAAATATATATATTAATATATTTTAGATATATTTCAATATATCTAAAATAAACTCACCCCTCCTCCTTGTCAACAGCAACACTCAGCCTTTCTTTAAATGCTTTTCATATCATGATGATGGCAAAACACCCTCCTAGTTACCCAAAAAAGATGAGGGGTATTCTTAACTTCTTTTTCATTGATCGAACACGTTTACCTTTTTACCAGGTCCTAATGAGTTACTTTTACAAATACTTCTTAGATCGAGTCTTCTCTATCATCGGCAGCATCATTATCCTTATTTTAATGGCTCTCAACATGTTTTCACAAATATATGGATTTCCTAATGCATTTCCTGAATTCTAGTCGAGACTTTGTTTTCAGTATGTACTTCTTATGTCTGGTAGGGTAAACTTTTAGTGTAAGGTAATAGTGGAAAGAATATGGGTTTTGATGTCAGACAGACAGCAAACATTCTTTCCATATGAGACTCTCCTATCACTGGAAGGCCTTTAAAATCTCTTCTACATAACTGGCAAGACACTACGTCGCCTCCCACCTCCCACCTCCCTTTGTCTTACCTAACTTGGTGCCTTTCTCTAAACCTAATGTTCTCATTTCTTGCATATTAGTCTCCCTTCTTGGGTGACCGTCCATGAATCTTAAAAACTTTGCACGACCTTACTTTAAACCTTTCCCAACTTCCAGGGAGCAAAAGGGTTTCATTTTACCCCTTTCCTATCTTGATTGTAGTGTTGTACCACATGTTTGCCTCTGCTGCTAGACAATGTGACACTTAGGAGTGTGTTTACCTTAGAGTAGCAGGCATAGGGCACATAGTAAGAGACTCGATATTATTTATTGAATAAATGGATAGACAAATGAACAAGTGCTTACCTGAGAGCCTTCCAGAAGGTGATACTTTTATGGAAAAAATCATAATTTGTACCATGATTTAATTTGTTTTACTTGACACAGTTGATCTCAAGATTTTAGATATCCTATGGTCACTGATATGGTTTCTAACAAAGTAAAAATATATTAGGTAAAATAAGGATCATGAGACATTTTGAAGAAAAATGTATGAACTTATGTTTTACCATGAAAATTTGGGAGAAATATGTTCACATTAGAAAATGTGACAATAATCTAATAGAATACACATAGAAGAAATTATGTTAGAGATTTAGAATAAAACTGAACTATCGAATCAAAATATGTCTTACAAATTTGAAATTGAGTTCACTATCCAGTTAAAATAAGCTTAATCAAGCTTGACATTTCATTTTCTTATTGTCTTGTCATATTTTCCCCCAAATTAAATTGATATATGAAGTAGTATTTTCTCATTTTCTAAAAATTCAAAAAGAGTCACAGTTCAAACTGTGCTGTTCTCTTCAGGCATTCAGTCACTTATGATGAGGTTTAATCTTTTAACTATGTTGCACCAAAAATAAACCTTAGGTCTACATAACATTGCATCACATCATATAATCATTACTAGGTATGAATTTGTTTGACTCAATACAACATTCTTCATGTCAACTGTAAGCTTGAAAAGTATTTCATATGTTCCCAAGCAGACGCTTAGGATAAAGTGGAACATTTCTATAGAGTGCTTTCAGGGGAATGTCTTGCTTTTCTTCAAGAAATTGACCTTGTGCTCTCTCCCAAATGCGCTTCTGCAGCCTTTTTATATACCTACTTTCTTTTTTGATATAAAATACAGATGGAGCTGAAAAGTGGAATATTGAGCTTCCGGTTAAATACCAGTCTTGCCTTTACACAAGTGGATCTATTAGTGGGACTAGCCTATTGTGGTGGAAAGTGGAATAAAGTCATTATTAAAAAGGAAGGCTCTTTCATATCAGCAAGTATGAATGGACTGATGAAGCATGCATCAGAGTCTGGAGCCCAGCCACTGGTGGTGAATTCACCAGTTTATGTGGGAGGAATCCCACAGGAGCTGCTCAACTCTTATCAACATTTGTGTTTGGAACAAGGTAAACTCCATCTGGAGGAATTCACAAATCCATACAGCCTGGTGCTAACAGGTTTTGGTGGTTCTGTGTTTCAAGAAAATAGCAATGGACTCTGGCTAAAAGCACCCAACAGCACCCCTTTTTCTGGAGAAATTTAAACCCTAAAAACTAATGAAAACATTTTTTCAAATGGTTTTGTGTGTTACCCTTAACAGTATGCCATCATTTATAATCAACATATTTATTTCAATATGTCCTCAGTAAATAGTAAGTAATATATTATTAACGTGACATATAATTATGTATGCAATATATAATTATATATTAATTACTATTTAGTGAAGACATTAAAATAAATATGTTGATTGATTATAAATAAGGTACCTGAGGTGCTTCCCTAATATATATTTATATGGAAAAATTAGTAATTTACGTATATGTAATTATACATAATTGCATATAGTTGCATATAAAATACGCATTATATAATATAAATATATTATACTATATATAATGCATATTTTATGAGATGTATATGTACATAATTATATATGACATATATCATTATATATAATGCATATAAATGTATTTCCTCACATATTTTTCTAGAAAACACATGTGGTTCTGGTTCTTTTGGATACTGATCATTATTTTTATTTGCAGATGAAAAAATAAGTTAAGTTGATATGCACAACTAAAAAAATATCAATGCACATTGCTTTTTTTCCCTTTGACATAAATGCTAATTGTCTCCATATTTTCAGTAGAGCTTTCGTGTGGAAAAAAAGAATGTGGGGTGTATTTGGTTGACTTCTAAACAGGCTTGTGAAAATCTATGTATTGTCAGTTATTAGTAACCATAAAAAAAAGGAAAAATGCCTTACTTATAACTTAAGTAAGAAGGTAACTCGTAGGAGTTTGAATGTAATCAGAGAAATAATTAATTTGAAAAGGCTAACAATATCTGTGTATCATTTTTTGTGGCAAGCTTGGTTCTGAGAGCTTACATGAAACCAAGTGAGTCAGCTATTCATAACAAGTGTGTTAGGCATTATTATTTATAGCCTCATTACAGATGAGGAAACTGAAGAACAGAGAGGAAGGTAACTTTCCCAAGACCACATGGCTAGTGAGCAGATAGCAAGACACAAAGTCTCTCTCAGGCAGCTTGGTATAAAGTCAACTCTCCTTATCACAATGAATGCTCTCTTTTATGGGCATTGGCCAATGCTCCTTTGTAAAGTGGGGAAAGCACAGTAACTTCCAGCATGTGACCAAGCACACTCCCATGTGTGGAAAAAGTCCTTTACGTATTTCAAAATCTACCTACCCTGAATGGTTAAAATTTTCACGAGGCAGTCTTTGCCTATTTGGTAAGTACATAAAGATTTAAATGCCTTTGAATAGAAAATATATGGCAAGCTCTTAGGAGACTTTTAGAAGGGTAGTAGTAAGGAGTTAATGAATAACTGGGGTCTAAGACAGTAATGACATTTTCAAGGCACTTAAGATGTAACAGCAGCTAAAAATATTACGTTCATGTAAGAGCTTCTCTAGGTTTTTAGGTTTCTGAGGTTCGAAAGAACTTGAAAATCCTTTGTATGAGTGAGATTACTTAATCCTGTTTGCTTCTGGAGGAAAAAAATAAAAACAAGAAACAAAAACTCTGCACATACAGCCTTGTGCTTTGAATGACACCTAAACCCATTACTACTGATGGTCCTAAAGACACAGCTAAAACTGAGATTTTAAGATAATAACAGAAGTTTAAAACATCACCATAGACCCAAAGGGAATAATTCTACCTACACACTATGACAAAGTATGTGATACTGGAAGCTATTTTATTTATGGGTAATATTAAATTTTTATCATTGCAGTATCATCCATATCAGTGGTTCTCAAAATACTGAAAAAATATTGATGTATGGTAGCTGGAACAAAGAAGTCAAAATTAGCTATTATTATTACTACTGAAGACACATTGCCATCACCTGGAATGGTTATTAAAAATACAGATGTTAGGGACCCCTGTCCCCTAAGATTTGGACTCCGATGCTTTGAGAGACACTGATCTGTATAAATAACTGCATGTTTTAAACGGTCATCAGGAAGACTAGTCACAATGCAGAGGTGCAGCATGCATGTAGTCAATTGCAATTAAAACGAATCATGTTCACTTAATGTATTTCTTTCAACCCACTATCAATTGTCTTAAGAACCTTGTTCCTTTTCTATGCTTCTTAATTAGCACCTTTATTTTTTTCCACCAGAAGCTCTGTTCTGTGGTCATAGTAGTGCTATTTTTTTTATCCACTAACATTATAATCTTCCTCTGAATCAGATACAAGACCAATTTTCTTTTTTGTTTTGGAAATGCTGGGCAACGTAATTTGCTGAAAATATGCCAGCTCAGATGATGGGTGTTTATCTTCTTAGAATGATCACTGAGGGTATCACTTACATCTAGGTTGGACATGACGGGGTCTAGCATGTGGTCTCACAGACGATGCTCTACCCAAACGCCTCCATGGAGAGGGAGAAACTGGTGGTGGGGCGGAGGCAATGGGGGAGGTGGGGCGTGGCTGAGATCCAGCTGGCCTTGCCAAGCCAGAGCCCTGCAGCAATACTGCCTTCCCCAGAAGAAGGGCTAATGTTTTTCTGATTTGTCACCCTAGAGCTCTGGGCCACCTTTTAGGCATTTAGAGGCCCAGGGGTGATGGTGTGGATGGGGATTTTTTGGATTCTCACAAGGGTAGTGGAGTAAGAAAAGAAGGCATTTCCACTCCTCTCACAAGCATGCTCTTTCTGTTCTTGTCCTCACATCCTATTCAAATGGTTTACTTGGCTGGGGAGCATTTCTGGTGGTACAGAGTTAAAAGCATGGGACAAAATTAACTGAACTCTCTGATTGACACTGAAAGGAGAACACTGTAAGGACCCTGCACTAGAGCTCAGTAGCTTTGTCTCCAAGACCTGAGGCCAGAGGACCATTTCCTCAGGAGGATTAGTGCCTACAAACTTCATTTTATAACTCTCTGGGCCTTTTTCTTCATCTCCAAAATGAAGGAAGACCTATCTCCCTGGGCTCTCTCAAATTGAAAATTTCATCTTGTGAATGAATTTTTATCACTTTTTTGTTAAATTTTTAATTTTTTTTTTTGAGACGGAGTCTTGCTCTGTCACCAGGCTGGAGTTCAGTGGTGTGATCTTGGCTCACGGCAACCTCTACTTCCTGAGTTCAAGCGATTCTTCTGACTCAGCTTCTTGAGTAGCTGGGATTACAGGTGCAAGCCACCACGCCCAGCTAATTTGTATTATTTTAGTAGAGACGGGGTTTCACCATATTGGCCAGGATGGTCTCGATCTGTTGACCTCATGATCCGCCTGCCTCAGCCTCCTAAAGTGCTAAGATTACAGGCATGAGCCACCACGCCAGGCCTAAATTTTTAATTTTTAAAACATTATGGTAAAATACATGTAACATAAAATTTACCATTGTAACCATTTTTAAATGTACAGTTTAGTGGCATTAGATACGTTCACATTGTTTTGCAGACATCACCATCATCCCTCTGAAGAAGTCTTTTCATCCTGCAAAACTAAAGCTATGTACGCCTCAAAAAATAATGTGACATTTCCTATAACAACACTTAACATGTTTGCCAACCTGCCCTTCCACCATTCTCAGTTTGTTGGTAGGGAAGTTAGGGCACAGAGAATTTAGATAATGCAACTGTGTGCCATCAGAAAATCACTGCTGGTAAATTAAAATTCTCAGTTTCTGAATTTTCCAGCAGATGATTTTATATTGAGCTTCATTGCTTTCAATTCAATTCACCCCACTTATTGAGTGTATACTGTGTGTTTAAGATAGACTAGCAGTATTGATCAGTCGGGGCTAAAAAATGTGGATAATAGCAAAAGACATTTAAAAGGAAATAGGCTGCAACTTAATGTGTTAGAAGGCATAATAAGACATCATATAAATGCTGAGGAGAACAATATGGTGGTTGTTACTGTTAACTTAGTTTACTGTTATGCATTGCGTTATATTTTATTTCCATTTCCTGCTGCTGTGCTTTAGTCTTGAAAGGAGCTGATCATGTGTTTGAGGCCTTTCAAACTTTACAGTGTTTTGTTCAGGGAGAGAGAGAACATGCACACTACAGCATCTCAAACTCAGTCCTGTGTGTCCCAATTTTGTGCAGTTTTCTGCACAGAGTACTGCCAGACTTCACTGAGCTCTCTGTTTTCACAAAATAGCATGTAATTCAAAGCCACTGTATTCCCTGGCTGACTGGATGACATTTTTTTTTTGCTGTCTAACAAAAAAGTGGCGAATACTCTAAATTCATTTCATCTGCATTCTCTTAAACTTCACAGAATGGCACCGCACAGTGTGTGTGCTAAAGTCACCTGTGTAGAACACACATTCATGAAATCTCATGGTGTCGCTACTGCCAACACTGAAGGCTGGCCCCTGTCATGCTAATGGGGATGTAAAACTGGTAACTCTTTTGTATATTCAAGATTGTGGAACTCTGTGAAAAATGATAGAGCTCTTCCATAGGCTGATGTAACTTGGACTAAATTCTATACCTCTCAAGTGATTATTATGCAATTCATGGCAATATTTCAGGATTCTAATATATTTTGAAATCATGTTCTCTCTCCTGCTATTCTGCATAAAATTCTCAGAGTGTATTTTTTCCCAGTGAGCTTATTGAATAATCATGCTAATTCAAATATTATTTTTTGGCACTTAATACTGACTTATGTAGTAACTTAATGTTTCAGAATTAAGAGACATGAGGCCATCTCCCTACCATAATACAAAGTTGCCTAAATTTTATTTTATGGGAAGAAACAGAATTTAGAAAATGTGGACCTAAAGAGGTAAAATAAATGTTATTTCAGTACCAAAACTTAAATTACAATTATCCGTGAATGTGTTTTCCAAATAACAGAACTATATTTCTTTGCAACAAATTAGTTTGATTAAAAAGTGGGAGGCATAAAAGGTTTCCCAATTGTATCTAACCCCCCTCCTTTCTCAAAATATATCTTTTGAAAGTCTAGCAATTGTATCTAACCCCCCTCCTTCCTCAAAAGGTAGTACTGCAGAGGACAAAAATGATTGGTAATTAATGACTCAAGCCCTTTGTGTGATACTAATCCCTTACTATTTGCTAGGTTTCGGTGGTTGCATGAAGGATGTTGAATTTACACGGGGTGCTGTCGTTAACTTGGCATCTGTGTCCAGCGGTGCTGTCAGAGTCAATCTGGATGGATGCCTATCAACTGACAGTGCTGTTAACTGTGGGGAAAATGACTCCATCCTGGTTTACCAGGGAAAAGAGCAGAGTGTTTATGAGGGTGGTCTCCAGCCTTTTACAGGTAATGTGGAGGTCCTCTAAATTAAATGCTGCATGTCTCCTATTCATCCCCCTTTCCCTCCCTGCCAGCCTCTCGTTAGTCTACATGAGTGTTATTTTAATCTTGCTGCTGCTTCTTTCCATTTAAGAATACCTGTATCGGGTGACAGCCTCACATGAAGGAGGTTCAGTACATAGTGATTGGAGTCGAGGACGTACACCAGGAACAGGTAAATACTTACCTTCAGATGCATATGTGCACACACACATGCATGTGTTGGTGCATGTAAACAAAAGGAAGGACTACTATCCTAAAGTGGGAATATTTTTGTAGTCTTCTGACAGAGCATGCCTTGGTTTAAAAATACATCTGTCAGTGGCTAAAATGCTTAGTAGATAAGTGCTTTTGATTTGTCAAGAATTCACTAAGTATTTGCTCAGGCTTGGTCCTTTCCTCTTAGGATGCAGAAGAAAGGAAAGTTTAGGCTGTCTTAAGGATGTAATAGTCCCACCTACCTAATATGTCTAAGGATAGGTAACCTTTACAGATGGTTTAGATCCCAAGAAACTGAAGTCAGAGATTAGGATTATCCTTGGATGGGGGTGGCACCCTCTTGACTTTCTTGTAGAAAGCACATTTGAAACCTGCAACTGATTGGAGTCAGGTGTGTCTATGACGTATTTGCAGATGTTTGCCCAGTTGTTGACTATTAGAATCTTAGAATGACGCTCCCAAGGGAGAAATTGCTGATGGGTTTAATATTTTTTGAGTTGGAAGAGAACCAACTAGGATACAGTATACATTAGACTTAATTTCAGACAACTGACTTGTTTTGTACTTCCGACTGGCCACAAAATCTTTTCCCATAATATACCACCACAGAAAGGCATTCAGCACAAAGAGTTTTGTGAATCAATAGCATTCTACCATTTTGGGTCAAATATTTGTAAGAATGCTGAACACATCTCTAAATGATTGCCACTTACATCTCTGCAAGAAAGTTTCTTCAGCAAGTAACATTTGTCTAAAGATGCATTTTCACCAAGATATTCTCTTATACTTAATCAATAGTGGGTTACTATCCCAGGCATCCTTTGAGAAATCTTCTTAATCTAAAATATAAATAAATACTGAGATGAACAACTAAGAGTAATTTTCAAGACTCTCTACCTACATATTTTCTGGAAGAGGAGAACTTGACACTTTTTCAGGATGATTTAAATTATCACCTATTTATAGGCAAGACAATGAGCTGAAGGATCTCTTAAAATCCTTTTCAACTTCAGAGCTAAGAGAAAGCTCCAATATAAAATGCTCACTTGTTATTGACATGTTCTCTGGTCCTATTTCATACCCTTCTACTTTATTAACAAATATAAAGCCTGCTTTGCATATAGTTCAGCAACATTAATAGGTGTCTGGAAAGCACATTGCTTACTTAGCTTAATAGTCCCCGTTTTGAGTACTACTGAGAAAGTGCACAAATAGAGCTCTGAATTTATAGCAATGATAGGACCACAGTCCTATGCCATAAATTCGTATCTACAATCTGACCACAACACTGAGCAGCTACATGCTCCCAAGGGCTGGAGAATAATTGCACTATTTAATTATTTTTTAGTCAGTTTTGCTCTGTCCCTTATGAGAAGACCATCTGTTAGACAGTACTGTACTTTGCCCTGTACCAGATTTCAGAACTAATAAAATCAACATCACTCCCATTGTCCCTTTCTTGCAACTCGATCGTGTGGCCTGTGTGTTTTCTATAGGTGCCCGTGGTGGTTTAACTGCTCAGAGAGTGGTTCTCCCCCTCGGTGCTACCTCTTATCCTTTATGTTAACTTTGTTTCCCTTAAAGCTGTCCTATTTTATTGGGCTGAACAGTAAAGTCGGAGAAGAGGAGATTTGATGTGGAAAAACCAAAGTGATCCTCCATCGACAGGGCTCGGGAGTCCATGAGCAGCCAGAGCAGGTTTCTCATCCATCATCCTGCCACAGAGTTCCTTGGGCTCTTTCTTTGTGTCCCCAGTGCAATCAGCTGTGATGAAGTTTTTCCTGATCAGAACTGTAGAAATGTCTAATAAATAGTTAAAGGTTACAGATTTTTAAAATTAGGGGGCTCCACTTGTAACTAAGGTTTTGCAGTTCTTTTAATTGTTCTCATTTTGTGTTATTATTTTGAGATATTCTGCAGAACAAGACTTTGGAAATGAGTTTGTAGAATCTCAAGGGCACCAGCTCCTTTATCCCACCCCTCCTCCCCAAAAAACTGCAATTAAGAATATATTCCATATATCATACCTTGTAGAACTTTGCTTTTTAGAAATTAATTTGAAAAACAATTGAATTTGGAAAATGGGTCCAGGCATTCAAGTACAACACAATCACATTTGTGATTTTTTTTTTTTTTTGGCTAATACATCGAAGATATAAAAGTGTCAAACCACTATGTATAATAACAGTCTAATTATCTTGCTTCAAAGGGGGTACATCATTATATTGCTTGAACTTGTTATCTGCCTACTATCCACCTCCTTCTTTATGAGTGATGTTTAAACATGTCTGGTACATTAAATGTTTTTGGAAAACCTGGACTAGACTTGAAAGAATGTTATGTCGATGGAGTTTTGATGGTTTTGAAATATCACTTAAACTGAATGGCTCAAGATGTGCAGTCATATTAAATCAATGCTGAAAAGTTACAACTCTAATAAATTGTATTTATGCTAATGGTTGAGTCTGATTTACTGTGGCCATTAAAAGTGAAGAATAGGAGCGATAGTCTTCTCAGAACTGCCATTTTCCCTATTTTCTCTTTTATTCTTTCACAGCTCCACAAAGTGTGCCAACTCCCTCAAGAGTCCACAGCTTAAATGGATACAGCATTGAGGTGACCTGGGATGAACCTGTTGTCAGAGGTGTAATTGAGAAGTACATTCTGAAAGCCTACAGTGAGGACAACACCCATCCACCCCACATGCCCTCTGCCACTGCTGAATTTGTCAATACAAGCACCCTCACAGGTAAAGGCAATTCTTTAATGAAGTTGATCTTAACTTCCTTTTTGTTTGGATTTTAAATAAAAATCTTCTGTAAACTTATTTAGACAAATGTATTAAATATACATATATTTTGTCTGATTAAAAGCAACAACCATCTAATATAGTGGGAGCCTATATCTACCTAGGATAAAAAGGATAATTCGACCTTGTGCATGGGCTCTCATGGATAATCTTCATTCTAAGGTTGATATTCAACCTAGTCCCCAAAGATTACATCATAGGTGGCTATAGCCCTCTAACACTGTATAGACTTCTTTTGGAAATTCTGTGTGTAAATACTTATTTCACCAAGCAAAAATTTGCTCTTTGGGACTAGCCCCAGTTCACACCACTATTATGTATTGTAAAATTGCTGATTAAACCTAATTATCTCAAGGTGGAAGAGTGTTAGAGCCCCAGTTAGTTGGACTGGCAAATCAGTGAATCGATTTCTCACAGTGTAGTGTGCCATGCAGAATGATTATAATGAAATATACTCATACACACCATTAACACATCTCACACTCAGATTTGTACATGTGTCGTAAGAGCATTTTTCAGCTTCATGAAATGTTTAAGCACATTTAAAGGGAGAGTTGAATTTAAGCCTTTGATAGAAAGAAAGTAAATGTGTCAAATTTGATAGAAAATAACATTTTCCTCTATCAAAAAATCTTACAATGTGAACAGTCAGAATGGATGTTAGAAAAGCCTTAAATATTTTCCCAACGTACCTGTTGGTCAATTCCCTCAAGTCTTTACCTTCTTCTTTAGACTCCTTGAAATGCACAGCCCAAATATACTACCAACTTTTAGCAAAAGAAAAATAAATTCACACCCTTCACTTCTTTCCTAATTTTCCCTTATAAAAACCCAACCTGATTAAGCCCACAGCTTGCCTTTCACAGTTTGCACATGGCAGCTACAAGGGCTAGAAAATATCAAGTAGTTTATTGCTAAAAATGCCCAACGCCACTTTCAAATGAGCACTCAGTAATGATACCAGTCCTACTGTATTTCCAGAATAAGCTCCTTTACCCATTCTCCTCATTAAATATTTTATATATTTCCAAACTATACGCATGTTATCTCCCTTTCTCAACCTACCTGGCTGACAGTGTTCTATTTTAGATAAAAGTAGACACCAGAGAAAAAACAGTCTATTGTGTAGGATTTCTGTTACTTTCTTACTACCAAATGTACATATTAATTGCATTTATCTGCCTGATGGAGTTGTTATTAGGGGTTGGATGAGTGAATGCATGCTAAAACACTTAAAACCATTTTGACATATAGGAGGTGTGTGCTGTGCTCTCATTTTATTTTCATAATTATTTTTTACTTTCACACTTTGTTTCCTTTGTTTTACAAAGCTTCTCTTATCCTATCAAAAATAGAAATCTTCACAAATCCTCTGGACCCTGATTCTTCCTGTTTTTTCAGAGATGTTACTGATAGCTTATCTTCCTCTCACTTACATTTTTAACGCCTCTCTCTGCTGCAGTAGAGTATGGCCCAAGGACCAGCATTACTAGGTTCTCTTGGGAACTTATTAATGCACATTCTCCTGCCTACCCCACACCCACGAAATCAGACAGTCTGCAGTGTGGCTCAGTAGTCTTTGTTTTAACAGGCCCCGGCTACATCTGATGCATGCCAGAGTTTGAGAACCACTGTTGGGTGAATTCTTCCTAGGGTCATTCAAGTTTTATCTCCACTGATAAAAACCAACACACTAACCTAAACCAATCACAAAAATCTTCCATCTGTCTAAACCCCAGCTACGGCTCCCACTCTCCTTTTGGCCTTCATCTGGCGTGAAGTATCTACGTACATTTTGTCTTCACTTTTTCTGGCTTCTGCTCATTACTTTTGTGAAGAGCACCAAAAGGGCCATGTTTACATAGGAAAAAACACGTTACACTCCTTGTCTTCACCACTCTTCAGCATTCTACACAGTAACTCTCTTAGTGTTTCTTGAAACATTTCTTCACTTCTGTGACTCTTCTGCTTACCTCCTGGTTCTCCGGGGACCCTGTTCTCACTGTCCTTTGCTCACTTCTTCTTCTAAAGTGTGACGACATATTGGAGAGTCTTGGGACTTAGAACTGGACCCTCTTCTCTCTCTCTTTCATTTTTTCTGGCTTGCTCCAGGAACTTTATTGATTCTCATAACATCAAAAACCTGGTAGCTGCTGCTGCTGTTGACTCCTAAATGCACATCCCACCTAGACATCCAAATGTCTGCATCCAATAGGCATTTGGACTCAGTGCCATTTCCAACTGGGCGTCTCTCACCTTCTACACTTACCAGACCTGGACTCGCTTCTTCTGCATTCCCATGATTAGTAGATACCTCCAGCCACCCAGTTAATCAAGTCTGAGAGTTACTCTGGGCTTTCCACCTCCTTCACACCTCATATCCATAGTTGTCATTCTATTTTCCAAAATATGTGTTAAATTCATCCACTTCTTCTCTTATCTACTGGCCAGCCCAAACCACTACTGTCTTTTGCCTGGGCAACTTACCTGGATAACTGTAATATTTATTCTCATCTTTTTCATAGTGTTTTTTTTTTTTCTCCCTGGCCTTGAGTCTATTCTACACATCACCCAACATCATGTCCCTCTCCTCAAAAATCTTTTTTTTCTTTATTATTATACTTTGAGTTCTGGGATACATGTGCAGAACGTGCAGGTTTGTTACATGGGTATACACGTGCCATGGTGGTTTGCTGCACCCATCAACCTGTCATCTACATTAGGTATTTCTCCTAATGTTATCCCACCCGTAGCCCCCACCCCCTGACAGGCCCTAGTGTGTGATGTTCCCCTCCCTGTGTCCATGTGTTCTCATTGTTCAACTCCCACTTATGAGTGAAAACATGTGGTGTTTGGTTTTGTGTTCCTGCGTTAGTTTGCTGAGAATGATGGTTTTCAGCTTCATCCATGTCCCCCCACTGCCTCTTGTGCAATCTCTTTTTGTCTCAGTGTCCCAGTACTTCCTGGGTTTCCAACGATTCCTGTTGTCATTAATACAATTTAAAGAAATTTGTATGTAAATCCTTAGGAGAATTCCTGACACTGATGATAGAATAAACCCCTAGAAACAGAACAACTGCATCAAAGACTCTTAAGACATTGTATAGTCTTGAACTTGGAAGTCAGACATTGCTATAAATCTCTGCTATATACCTTCCCTGTGACTTAGATAAGTTCCACATCCTTCTGGATCTATAAGTCTTAACCTATGAAATGGGAGAGTAATATTTACCTCAGAAGAATATTACAAATATTAAGTGATATGATATTCTAGCACAAACCCTTTTTAGCTGTGTAACTTGGACAACTCAATAAATCTATGTGCTTCAGATTCTTTGTAGGTAAATGAGAATGAGATACAACTACCTGCCTCCCAGGGCAGCTGTGGGGATTAAATGAATTCATATATACGTAAAGCACATAGCACAGTGCTTGACATGTGGAATGCACTGTATCAATGTTACCTACGGGGTATCTGTAAAGTGTGTAACACTATGCTCAATGTATGGTAATTTCTCAAGAAAAGGATAGAGATTTTTATACTGCCCAAAAGGCTGTACAAATTATGCCTTCACCAGCAAGCAGAATGCAAGATTGTGCATTTCATTTTATCTAGCCAACACCAAGTTTTACAGTTAAAAAACAACAACAACAAAAACTTTGCAAAATTGAAAGGCAAAACGTGTCAGAATATTGTTTTAATTTGTATTTATGTGACTACTAGAGAGATTAATTTTTAAATGTTTATTAGCCATTTCTAGTTCTTTTGTGATGTGTCTAAGTAGGTCCATTGTTTTTTATTTTATTTTATTTTTATTATTTTATTTTAGACAAGGTCTCCCTCTATCACCCAGGCTGGAGTGCAGTGGTGCAATCTCGGGTCACTGCACACTCTGCCTCCCAAGTTCAAGAGATTTTCCTTCCTCAGCCTTCTAAGTAGCTGGGATTTCAGGTGTGCGCCACCACACCAGGCTAATTTTTGTATTTTTAGTAGAGATAGGATTTCACCATGTTGGCCAGGCTGGTATGGAACTCCTGACCTGAGGTGATCCACCTGTCTTGGCCTCCTGAAATGCTGGGATTTCAGGCATGAGCCACTGCACCCAGCCACATTGTTAATACTTCTATTGAATCATACGCATTTTTTCATTAAGGCTTTTCCCTGCATATGAAGAATAATATACACATTTGTCTTATCTGATGCAACTCCCCCAGTTTTGTCATTTTTAAAAGAAGTTTGATTTTCATTTTTATGTACAGAATTTTAAAAATATTTTACGTAGTTTATAATGTCCTTAAAACGTTCAATATTTTATGGGTGATTTTTAAAAAATGTATATTCCCCACTTGGGTTAGTTATTATTTGTTTATGTTAGGTATACCATATTGATACCATATAATGCATATTCCTGGAAATAGTGAGTCTAAGGTTAGGGTAAGAACAAATCAGAAACAGGGAGCAGAAAGGCTTTACAAATTAAACCAGCCCCCCTCCCAAGATTCTGAAGGATACCTTCTTGAAGGAGAGATCCCACAGATTGCAAATCAACATAGTATAGTATAGGATGTTACTGAAAGGCATGTCATACATGGGAGTGATATATAGGGAGAAGAAAACCAGAGAACCACTGAGCAATTGTTATTTATTATTATATATCGAATTTGTCAAAAACTAAGGAAAGAGTTAACTTTGTTAACTATAAGTGCAGTTTTGTCAATTTCTGAGATTTTCTTGTTTGCATTTTTTAAAATTTTTATTACTTTTACAATTACAATGTTTTAACCTTCAAAGTCTCATTACTTTAGGTACAGTCATGCATTGCTAAAGGATGGATATGTTCTGAGAAATATGTCATTAGAAGATTTCATTACCTTGCAAACATCATTTAGTGTGCTTACGTAAACCTAGAGGGCACATCCTACTCCACACCTAGGCTGGATGGTGTAGCCTGTTGTTCCTGGGCTGCAAACCTACACAGTACGTTAGTTTATTGAATAATGTAGGGAACTGTAACTCAATGGTATTTGTGAATCTAAACAGATAAAAAACAGAAAAGTTATAGTAAAAGCACGCATTGTAATTTTATGGGACTACTATCCTATATGTTGCCTGTTGTTGATCAAAACTTTATGTAGCCCACAACTGCATGGCAACAACTTGGAAAGTCCTTTCATTCAACATTGTTTTAAGTTTAATGAGCAAAGAAAAAACAAATTCCTAGCAAGGGCCACTGTCTGTGTGGAATTTGTACATTTTTTTCCATGTCTTTGTGGGTTTTCTCCAGGTACTCCAGTTTCCTCCCACATCCCAAAGCTGTGCCCGTTACATGAATTGGCCTGTCTACATGGCCCCAGAGTGAGTGAGTGCAGGTGTGTGTGAGTGTACCCTGTGATGGTACGACAGCCTGTCCAGGGCTGGTTCCTACCTTGAGCCCTGAGCTGCTGGGGTGGGCTCCAGCCACCCACAACCCTGAACTAGAATAAGCAGATTGGAAAATAAATGAACGAATAAATAGAAATCATTGTAAAGCAAACATTCATAAAGTCTATGATAATCATACAGATGCACAAAATAAACAATGCAGTACCACAGGGCTCTCAGCAAGCTTCCCTGTCTGTGATTGCTGGAGTTTGAACTCCATGCTGGTAGAACATGCTCCTGACAATGTTCACTTGGCAAGCGTTTATTTCTTGTGTTGCACCACTATGACCACTGTCACTCACTGATTCACCATACTTGAGTACATCATTTTCTCATTTTGATTAATCTTTTGTAAATGGATGTATAGCTCACATTCATTTCAATGTTTAATATTAGTAGTCTATAGAAGTTTGGTGCTGCTTTGTGACCAGAAATATGCCATAAGATCTTAATTCTTTTTTACATCAGTTAGCCTTAGGAAAAACTGGGTTCGTTGTACATCATTTCACTCAAAAATTACAGTTTAAAAAAATACTGATGACATTAAGTGAGGATTTCTATATATCTCTGTAGTTTTAGTTTTATCTTTCACTTGAAATTCTCTATGTTTAAGTAGGGGAGTTACTCATATTTTTGAAAATAATTGATATAATTGGTCTTCTTTCTGCCATCATGTTTTATGCTTTCCAGTTTTATTATTTCTTGTTTTTTTAGTGCTTTTTTCCCCCCACTACGTTTCTTGCCAGTGTGGACCATGAATTCTTTGAATTTTTTTTCTTCAAGGAGTTTGCAGCTCTCAATGCTAAAGTGAGTTGTCAAGGATATATGTAGAAAGTAATCTTAAAGACTAAGAAGAACTCCAGTGTTGCCAGGTGGACTTTTCATTATGCAGACTCTGGATAATGAGGGAGGAATGTGAATAGAGAGTCACCAAAGCCGGCTTGGATAATTATCAGTCAGAGGATTTCACAGTAAGCAAAAGGAATACTAGGAGGTGAGATGGAAGGAGTTGAGGAAGCAGAGAGCCAGCCAGTTGGATTTGGTGGAGATGTTAGGGGTGTAAAGATTGTTTTATGCCAGCCGCTTTGCCAGTTGGTTGAGAAACCAAAGTACCAAAAGAGAAAAAAATAGGTGGAACCTATATAAGCAGTTTTGCTATTGAGCAGTTTTGCTATTGATCTTGAAAAAAATCCTTGTTTAGCATTTCTGAGGTGACTTCTGTTGAGATTTTAATATTTAAGTTAATTTTTGTTGTTAGAGTCATATTTAAATAAAATAATTTCGACACTGAATGTACAAGGAAATTTAGCTTTATTGGTAGATAGGGCTATTTACCAATTAAGTTTAAAAAATGTTATCAGAAAATGTGCTGTTTTCTTTTCATTAATTTTTTTTCGGTTGTATGATAAGCTCTTTTTTTCTTCAGATTTGGGTCTTTCTTCAGGTTGGAAAATTTGTCATTGCATTTATGATCATTACTTCTGGTGAGAATAGCAGTTGTCAATATTGTATATTTCTTCCCAGATTGTCTTCCTTATGTTAGTAGTTCAGAATACAGCTAGTTCAAATTCCACCTATGCCACTTTTTAGCTGTGTGACCTCAGGCAAATTTAAAAACATATCCTTACATCGGAGTTTCCTCCTTCATAAATTAGGAATGAAGATCTTATTTATGTTATGGAACTGCTATAAAGATTAAAATGAATTATGTAAATATTTTGCTCAGAAACAGGCATATAGTGAGTGTTCAATGTATTAATAGTTATCTTTATAATCTCTGAATTACAGATTCTGAATTCTGGGTTATTGTCCCGTAATTGTTTTTCTTTCAATTTTCTGATTTTTGCTGTTGATTCTGCTTTTTGAAACATCTGAGATGATTTTTAATCCTTCTAGTCCAGTCTTTGATATGATCTGCATTTTTCCTCATCTAGCTTGCTTTGATTTCTGTTTGTCTCTTGATATTCTCAACTGTTGTCTTCATCTCCGTTGTTTACTGCTTACCTTCTGTCTCTTATGTAGTGGATTCCAAGTTCTTTTAGATCTTATAAATGACATGCAACTCATGATTTTTAGATTTTATAGGTTTCTTGAATTAAATCCTCCCCAGAATATGACAATCTTCTGTAATTTAAGGGCTATATTCTCATCCTTCTTTTGAGCTACAATTTTTCCATTAGCTAAATGTTCTCCTCCAAACTCAACTCCATAGTTCCGTTGCCTCATCTCTGAAATAATCTTCTGACTGGGTGTTTGCATGGGAAAATTAAATTATTTTCAAATCATCTTACTAAGCAGCTAGTTGCTGTTAATAAAATCCTTCGCTAAGATGATGACAGAATCCGTGGGGTAAATTTCCATTAGCTTCGCAGTCACCCTACAGTTTCAGCTTCTTTCTTCCAAGTATTTGGTAGAGTAGGAATGCTAAGAGCTTGCTGGCATTTGCTTTCAGTTTAAGATTGGGTTTGCCCAGGAGTTTCCTTCTAATAGTCCATTGTCTTTGCCTGGAATCCTTTGGTCTTTTCACTGGGATTCTTACAAGATGGTAGTTCACAACTATAGGTGTATACTGAGTCACCTGGGGAGTTTTAAAAAATATACTGATGCCTGTGTGCCCCACATGAAAAGAGTCTGATTCAATCAGCCTGGAATATGACCTGGGCATTTGTATTTTTAAAGGATCTCAGGTAATTCTTTTGTACAGCCAGCATTGGGAAACTCTATTTAAAGGAGGAGTTTGTCACCAGTGATCACATTTAAATTTTATCCAGAAATTCTTATAACTTTCATTTCCCTATTGAAACTCCAAAATGTTAGTAGGGAAAAAATTAAATGCATATAAAAAATAATAAGCTATTAAAGGTAAATAGAAAACATTAGCAAAAGAATATCATAGGATGCCAAAAAATAAGTGTAATAATTATTGGGAAGTGGGATTTTATGCTCAGACTTGCAAAAAGCAGAAGGTAAAAGCAAAGAAAATTATTAAAAATGAATATCAACTAAGAGAACTGAAAAAATAGGATAGTGAAACAGAATATTTACCATTCATGAATTTGGCTACCAAAGGATTAAATGAGATAAATCCCAGTTGCAATGGAGAGTCCAAGGGTTAACAGCCCTACTCAGGAGCAAATGGGCCCCTTTGGGCCACAGGGTCTAGATTCTGTGCCCTCCCAAGGCCAAGGTTCAGAGCAAGGAGTTCTTTAAGGTTCATTTCCTCTGCCAGATCCTCAGGGTAGAAAGCCCTTCAGTTATCACTCCTATGTATCTTTAGATTTGTTGAAAGGGTTCCAATTAACTCTGGGTAGCTTTTGCTGATTTTCCCTGCAGCTCTGTTAACATGCAAAGCTGCAGCCCAGAGAGACAGGACTGGCGTTTTCCCTCAGACTGAGAACTGCTCAGAAACCGACTTCACAATTTGATTTGAAATTATTTCAAGAATGAATGGATTCAAGACTTTGCACGTATACGAACTATTTTTTCTGCAAAGTGTTTAAACATGTAAACTTAATTATCAGCATAATTACTACAGCACCTGGCATCGAGTGCTACAGATATAATTGGTATACAGAAAATATTTTCTCAACTTTATTGTTGCATTATGTTGAGCTAAAGTCTAGGGGCTATATTCCTTCCTCAGGTAAAATAACAAATGGTAGTAATAAATATTATTATTCGCAATAGTTTGGCAAATGAATCAATAATAAGAACAATCTTCCAGATGACCCAAATAAATCTACATTTATGAAAAAATTAAAAGCCATTTTAATTATAATACAAATAATAATATACTTTGGCCACTAAAATTGTTTTAGTCTTTACATACAGTGGATATTAATTTTTTTACCTGAATAATGTGGATTTTATACTGAAAATCTGTCTCTAATTTTTGCCTCTTTTCCATGGCTACTAGTAATAATTAGTGACTCACAATTCTACTGGTCATAAAGTGATTCTCAGTTTACTTATAAAATGCAAATTTAGGGGCCACTCACATGCTTCTGTTATCTGGGCTAGTATTTAGCAATTTGCATTTTACCTAGTGCTCCAGTTGGCTCTTTTGGAAGGTTCATGAACCACACGTTGAAAGACACTAGTATAGAGGAATGGTCAGGTTAGAAGGAAATACTTTTACCTGCTAGGCTTGCAACTATCTCTGCTTTATTCCTGCTTCTTGTTCTAACTGTATTAGCTTTGCTGCCAGAAAAATGCCAAGGCAAATGAAGAAAGAGAGTTCATGTCAGTAGGGTCCCTGAACCTCAAGCGCAGTGCTTCTGAAAGTTCCCAGTAGAAAGGTAGTAAGAATTGGGGATCTTGGTAACATGGATTCTGATTCACAAGGTCTAAGAATATGGTGTTAGACTCTGAATTTCCAACCAGCCCCCTCCCACTCTGTAATGCCCAATGTAGAAATGCAAGGAGCTCACTATTTATATGGGAAATGGAAAACAGCAACAACAAAAAATAAAATATAACAAAACCTAGTTCTCAATTACAAGATGCCCACTAGGTTCACATAAAAATGAGAGCAGTGTAATTCAATGTATGAATTATAATTGTAATGTCTTGGTAGAGCCTTACCTGCATGCATTTAAGTTACAAACATTTGACTACATGTTTTGGAAATAGGTTAGGGATGGAGAAGAAAGTAAAAAAGCAAAAACCAAACCAAACAAAAACCTATAAAAATAATGTCATAGGCAAAGGATGCTATCCAGTACTAAAATTGTCAATATCTGTTAGCTGGAAAGAATGTTTGAATAATTTTTGGGTTTCCCAATCATTGACAAAGAAGTGATACTCATTGTTTTGGTGTCTACAAAAAGAATGAAGACTTAAAAGCCCTGAAGAATCATTGATTTCTGAAGAGTTAGAGGCATACACAAAAACCAAATATACTGGACTTTATGGGCCATATAAGTAGTTGCCAAGGGAACTTTAAATCATGTTATTTTTGCCTCATGCCTGACTTTGTGACTTAAACTCAGCTATACAGAGTATCATCAATAAGATTAAATTAAATTAAATTAAAATGATACTCTGTATATGTATGTATATGTGTACATTCATACATTATATAAATATGCTCTCTATATTTGTATTATATATACATATATGTATAATATATATTTATATATGTATTATATATATACATTATATATGTACATATATTTGTATATACATGTGTAATATATATATGTATGATATATATATATATATATATATATATATATATAAATAAAGTCATACCTGAGAAGTCTGCAGAGAAATGACTGTAATTCAATACCATGATATTTTTTTTTCTATTCAACTGAAAGTTCTTACTCCACAGTTGCTAAAAGTGCCTGTGGTACTCTCTATGCACCCATGTTATTTCTTCAACAAACAATAAGCTTCTGGAGGACAAGTTTTATGTATTATATTTATTTTAAGCCTTGTTCACTACTTTGCTTAAGGTAGGTGATTAATATACTTAAAAGAATAAATGAAGGAATGTTTAAATTTGCAAATTTAGCTTTCTGCTACTAACCCCATAGTTAACCTAATGTTAATATTCTTTCATGCTGAGTTGGACTGAGTATTGAGCTACTGCTCTTTACTAGTTTCCTCAGTCTTTTATCTTTAATTTTATAAAAGAATGTACTGAGCTATCACAACCTGAATATGTATTTGGAACTTAATACATATTTCCCAATAGAAAAAAATATGTTGGTAGGATAATAGAATATAAAGACAAATTCTAAAACTTAGGCCTCAGAATAGAATCCAGCCACTACATATTGGAAATGAAAAATAATGGAAGCAAATACTGCTGCAATGCTGATAATATACAGAACAGAAAATATTCATTTATTTAAAAACGTGGTCTACCATGTTCTACACTACTCCTAGGTCCTATTTTTGTAATATGACTTCTATAACACTAAAATATAGCCCAAGTACTCTCTGAAGTGTAAGATTATGTAGACAATGAAAGTTTTATGGGAGAAAACCTAATAGAGAGGGTTTATCATTTTTAATTCATTTCACTTGAGAAACTGAGAACCTGAAATAATAGTGATGAAGTTTTCCTCTCTGTGATAATAGGTGACCACAGTAAGTCAATGCAGAGGTGGGATGTTCACACTTTATCTTTTGGCCGCACCATCCTTATGGACAAGGCTACCTCATAGTCCAAGATAACTGCTTGAGCTCCTGCCATCCAGTCTGCTTTTCATCCAGCAGGAAGGAATAATGCTCAAAGAATACTCACATTCACTTTAAAGACGTATTTTAGAAGTTGTTCCTCTACCTCTGGTTATCTTGTATGGTCAGAACTTAGCCACATGGCTGTACCTAGCTTCAGGAAATGTTGAAAAATGCTGTCCTTATTCCAAGTGGCCATTTGCCCAGCTAAAAAGTGTTTTTACTTTACTGAGGAAAAGGAGTATAATATATAATAAGGGACAATTAGTGGTCTTTGCCACAATAGGCAAACATCAAACGTAAATAAAAAGGAATTCTTTTTGATGGTGTTATTAAAAATAAAAGCCAGTTTTTATAGTAGACCATAAATCAGTATTCCAATATTTGTAGTTTATTACAATTTATTTTTTTCTGAGATAGAGTCTTGCTCTGTTGCCCAGGCTGGAGGGCAGTGGCACCATCTCAGCTCACTACAACCTCTGCCTCCTGGGTTCAAGCAATTCTCGTGTCTCAGTCTCCCAGGTGTTGGGACTAAAGACACATGCCACATCTGGCTAATTTTTTTGTGTGTATTTTTAGTAGAGATGGGGTTTCACTGTATTGGTCAGGCTGATCTCAAACTCCTGACCTCAGGTGATCCACCTGCCTCGGTCTCCCAAAGTGCTGGGATTACAGGCTGCAGACTATTTCTTTAAATCTAAATCTTGAAAGAAACTGGTCTGAAAAAATTCACAGGACAAAAATATGGCCTATGACATAAATAGTAAAAATAGAAATGATGTAATGTTCCTGCTTAGCTAATGTAGAAGGATTTCATTAGGTAATGCAGTGTTGATGAGTTAATAGCTTTGTCTAACTCTCCTGAATACATAATGTGCCTGAACTACTGGTACATTGTGAAATCTTCAGGAAGAGTTTTTTTAAAACAAGGTTTTCATTTTATTTTATGCAGTAAGGATTGACACCAAAGGATTTGCTTTTCTTTCTGTAACATGTTGAGCCGTGGTTAAAAATGATGACGATATATAAATTTTGTTCTGCAGTGATAATCAACTAGGCATGTCCACAATGCTTATAAACATTCTTCAAGGTTATCAATCAGATTTGATAAAGAAGAAGAACAAACAGCCAGACTTTTCTGTTTTCTACCTTTTATGATCATTTTATATTTACATTATATTTGGAATGAATGAAAAGGGTTATATATATATAATAAACACACACACACGGAATTTCTTATGAATAAGTCATTTTTGTAAAGATTCTAGGCAGACAAACTTGCTCATTTTGGAGGACAGGACTGCTAATTTCTGTTTGTAGACAATAGGTTTCAGTAATAAATTTGAACCTTTTAACACATTGTAAGGTGCATTTTAAATAAGGTATTTTATAGTAAAAAGTGTGCTATTATGATTTTTAATTAACATTTCTTCAACACTTTTTTTCTTTTTTGTGGAACTGGAGCTTAGGTCAAATGGGAGGAATTAAGGTCTTGGGGCCCGAAGACAGGATCTCATACTGGCTCTGCTGCCTTTTAGCCGTGTGGACTCGAGCACCATAGGGTACACTCTCCAAAAGCAGCCTCCTCTGTACAATTGGATAACAATATCAGAGGCTTGTAGCAGAGGAGCTCGGACACTGATCATAAGGGATGGCTGTCATTTCTCTTTCTTTTCTTTTCCTCTTGTCTCTTTGACTTTCTCTTTGCTTAGTCAGGTCTATTGTTTTCTTGGAGAGTTTCAATAATTTCAGTGTCAGACATTATGTAAGTTAAAGAGTTAACACAAGCACAAGGCTTCAGACTTACTGCCGAATTAGAATAAAAATGACAAAGACTCTGTAGTTCTTACCTCAAAGGCATTGATTAAAAATTTGAGGTTAGATGTAAGCCTACTGAGAGAATCTTAACTGGATAATAAAATTATCCAGTTTGAGGTCAATTAAAATCACTGTTTAAACAATCCTCTAAGACTGGGATTTGGCCACATATTTTATAAAGAAATAAAAGAATATTGTTTTCCTGTTTGTAAGCATCAACATCTGCATAGTCTTTGATTGGTATATGATCTTCTAGGCTCTCTACTAAAAGTTTTAAGCAAGGTCAGGAAACCCATTTAGAAAAATTAGTTTTGACGTTTCCAAGGGATTACCTTAGGTTTGGGTTAAGTGTACTTATTGTTTCGCCTTTTGGGTAAAATGAAAATTGACATTCCCTTTATAAATATTAGAAGGGTTTATTTTTTAAAATATTATTCAAAATATGACAATAACAAATCCCACCTTTCTGGGCTAAGAACTAGAGGAGAAGCATCCTGGGTATGTTTCCAGATCTCTATTAGACCGTTAAGTTTTCATCCATATTTAACAAATGTCATTATTCAGTTTCATGGGGTCACTGCGTCAAAATGTCTGTGTTAGAACTTTAATTTATTTTCAGAGGTTCCTTTAAGTGGGTAGGAAGCATGGCATATTGGATTGATTTACTCTCTTTAATCCATCCACTGGGTTGGTTTGGAATGTATACTTAAAAATTAGATTTTATCAACATTGCAGGAGAATCCCCAGCCAGAAGTCTCTTCTTCTGCCTTCCTTTCCCTGGCCAGTTTTCTTTTAAAAAGTGGCCTCTTCCATTATGTCTCCAGGTAGCAGGAGCAGCTCTGCCTGTGTGGCATCCCTTACCAGATGGCCCTCTTAATAAATGTCTTGCTCTTGCCCACCCTCACTTTCTTGATCCAAATGTGAAATGCCAGCAAATAAATAAGAGCACTGTACTCTGACGAGTTCTCTTGAGATGGAGAAAAGCCCTGGGGAGAGGAAGCTAGAAACAGCTTTTCTGTTTGCTGTGACTGCTCCTAATTACTAGCCAGTAGTAGAAGATACCATTCAGATGCAGCAGAATGTAAAGATACAGGAAAAAAAAAAAAAAAAGAAGAGATAAATTCTCCATATTATCTCAAATGCCTTTGCTAGCATGAAAATACTCTTGGATTGCTGGAGTCCATTTGAAATATTGTACATGATCCTTGCAAGGGGACCCCTGACTTTGGACTCAGGGTAGACAGTTGCTGCTTGCAGATTTCACCGCCAGACTAAAAGTGCAACGGAAATGAGTGGGTGATGAGAGCAGAGCAGCCAGTTATTTAATTGAATTAAAAGCTGGGTGACATCAATGCAGACACCTGTCCAATTACAGACAGGCCAAGGTGTTTACCATTGCTGTACAAGCGATTCGAAGATGACAGAAATCTTTCCGCCCACAGATTAACATAATGAAGGAGAACAGATTACAGTGGATGCCAGCCAAACACCTAGGTTGGCAGCTGGGGGTGGGGTGGGGGAGCGAGGAGGAGTCTGCTGAAGTATGTGAGTAGAAGTGGAGTCCTTTTTTCTTCTCTGAAATGTGCTCGGCTTTAAAAAGGATGCCATTTTGCTTTGTGTCTTAGGCTCAGTTTCCAGGCAGAGCATTTATACTTGTCTGCATTTAGTCAGAGGAGTTAATCATAAAATTTCAACATCAAAGCAGACTCCTCTGTTGTTTTGCTGCTTCTCAGCATACAGTGTCCCATTAGGGGCGTAAAAGCTTGCACAGCTGGTGTCAGCTCCACAATGATTTTGTCTTGGGTCATCAGTCTGCCTCCAATTATAAATATTTTTCTTTGGCTCCATTGAAACTTCAGGTTAGAGCAGAGGAAAGAGAGCCTTGGAGGTAATAAGTAACAGTCAAGAGAAACAATGTCTGTTACTTTGCTTGTTTTCTGGAAGGGGTGTGTGGTCGGAGTTGGACTCTCCCATGGTAAGAGAAAAAGCTGAGTGGAGCTAAGAGTCTGCAAATCTTCATTTTTCAGTCGCCCATCAAGTGCTCACTTTTGGTAAACCATCCTAATAGCTGCTGGAATAGACGATAAGGAAAGAAGTAAAAGGATATGCCCTCTGTGTTCGAGGCATTCCCCAAATCACTGTGAAGGACTTTTAAGTCGCAAGTTCTCCAGGCCAGTGCTTTTCTCCTCTGTTAGGTGGAAACCCTCAGAGCACAGAGTCTGGAGGCATATGCAGTAAGACTCTTCCCACGATGATGTGTTTCCTTCCTTTAAATCAAGTCCCTGCCCCCTGTTCTTTCAGCTTGGGCTTTCTGCACCCACTGTGGCCCACAGGACTTCAATTCAAAGGAATCTACTTGCTTGACTTCAAACTCCCTTGGTGTGGCATGTCAGGACTTCTCAATGTTAAGCATTAATGCAAAATGCATTATCGCTTAGCAGTGAGAGTTATGGTCCTGCTGGTGCCAATGATTTTAATCCGGATACCCATGCTCCTGTGTTTCATGGGATACTAACACTTTTAAGACATCAATAATGCTTACTTTATGCTTATTGAATGTTTCTTCAGCTTGCCCTTTTCCATTATCAAGAGGGACTGGCAGGTTTCCTGACATGGTTGGGACCATTTTCTGATTTCACAGAGTTTGTGGCTGAAAGGGAGGTTTGCGAGGTCATCTGGCCTGCCTTGTAATAGGGATACTCTCAAATTAAAAACAAACTAACAAACAACAAAAAAAAACTTCTCTGGAATGTGTCCCAAACAAAGAGATTCACAATCAAACCAATTTTAAAGTTCTCCCTTTCAGGATATACTTCTTCAATCTAAAAACCCCAAGAGTCATAAAAGGAGACTATCCCATTTTCTCTTTTTGGGCTTTCTAAGATTCCTGTATAGATATGTCATATTATATATTTCCTACTATTCTTTTTAATATAATACCAAAATATATTTTAAATTAAATTTAGGCTTCCTATCATCTTGAGCTGGTAAGTCTGAACCTTATAAATGTCATTGTCCACTTGGCCTACATGCAAGCATTCTGATTTATGCCTCAATCTGTTACTATAAGAGTTCTTCTAGTTCCAGTATTGTCTTTTGTTAGAAACTTTGTAAAAATCAGCACCTTTTCCAGGGGCATATAGAAGAAACATTAATGCTTTTTGATGACAATATATTATCAGAGTAACACTATATTTTCCAGACAGTATCTAATCTAACTAGAACCCTGACACTTAAAGCAAAGCCATTAGGATAATCAATGATTTCAAAGAATATATTCAAAATCGACCTAGTTATTGGAGATAATGTGTTAATCCCTTTTTTCAGCCATGCATAACTTTTTGTAAGCATCATCTTGAATCCAGCCTGGTAAACTCTCCATAGTGAGAATCAAAGGAGATAAACCACATGTCTCTGACAATAAAATGACTTTGTCATGATTCCAAGTGAATGAAGACCACGTTTGACCAGCCCCTTGCCCCTATGTTCCCCTAATTTTAGCCTGACAGGAGGAGAGAACACAGCAAACCATTATACTGCTCTTCTTCTTGAAGTAGGTAATACTAACTTGCCTTTAAGGAAAATTATCAGATGGTTTAACAAACTTTGTCTCTGACACACAGCGTGATGAACAAGATGCCCTACTGGAAATAGAAAATAAATGGCACTCCAGCCTTAGAAAATGCAGCACATTTTTTGAAAGTGTGATTTACAAACCATCTAAAACCTTCCACCTGGGATCCACAGTTGGCAAGAACCACAACATCAGCTTTCTTCCTTTTTTTTTTTTTTTCTGTTTTCTATTTTACAGCTCTCATTTCTCAGAGCTTATTATTGTTTCACCTGGCTTGAAATGGGAAATGTGAGCACTTTGATAAATGACTTTGAAAGATGATCTAGTTTCTCTCCAGCATCTTTCTTTAAGAATCTCAGGGTTTTTCTATGAAATACAATACAATTTGGTAAAGTTCTCTACCAAATCGAAGCTAAAGAAAGCAAGTTTGCTGAGATGGATATTGCTTGTTTTCTAAGGTCCTTAAAGAGTGGCTGAAGTTAATAAAGAACTCGCACTATACACATATTACACACAATGTAACTTCTTTAGTGAAAGCAAGAAATATTAAGTAAAACAATAAAGATCACTTGGTGAGTGTGAACCCAGGATCTGGTTTGATATAATCCCTCTGAAAATCTATATGAATACCTTTCCTGATAAGTTGATATAACAATTAAAATTGTTATGCTTTAGTTATGATTTGGAAGGTAATGTATAAATATAAGGAATTTTATAAAGTCACGCTGCAAAATTGCACAATCATAGAGCTGCTTTTATGTTTCTCAGTGGCAATGCTTCGTGAACGTACAACACATCTTCATGCTAAGGATTTCAGATAACCAACCTGTATATCAGCATTGTTTCTTTTTGGTTTCCATGTTCTAATGCCTCAGCTAAACCATGCCCATCTATGAGGGGCGCTGCTTTTCACATATGCTTCATAGGTTAGTTGATGATAAAGGGAAACTCACCTCATATTCCAACATGCTTTTCTTATTCACATTAGGATTAAAAGTCTTATTCTCTGGGGGCTGATTCATTTCTTGTTAGTGTGGCGTTATACTAATTCAGACATGCAAATCATCTTATTTAGAATCTTACAGTAGATTCCAACTTGGCAATAGGAAAGACATGACAAAAACCAAAGCTTTGCCAAAGCTAGAATGGCTAAAACATATTTTATGATGATATTTTAGTTTTGAGCCTGGAATTTGGGGATCATGGTAGGGTCATTACTAGATGGAAAAATGAAGCTTACTTTAATTATTTAGAATGTTGATTCTTGATTGGGGCATGTTGAGTATGAAATTCCAGTGGGACATCCTGGTGTGGATAAATGGCCTGCAGATAGAAACCCAGAGCCAGGGCTTGGGAGAGACCAGGAAGTCTGTAGATACAAATGTGATAATTGAGAGATAAGGCTTCATAAGCTAGCAAAAGCGAGTGTTTAAAAGGAAAGAAGCTTGACAACAACCCAACTTTGTGAAACAAAAGCTATTTAAGAGACTCTTAGAGGAACATGAGTCAGTAAAGGAAACAAAGGAGTTCTCAGTAGTTTAATAGAACAAATTCTCAGTAGTTTAGTAAAACAACTAAAAAATTCACAGAAGGAAGTTGAGGGATGACAATGCCCCATAAGTATAGGAGGATAAGGACTGTAGAATGACTATTTGATCTGGTATTTAAGGGATCACTGGTGATCTTTAGAAGATACAAATTGTTTAGTAGCACGTAGAGGTAGAAGTTGAGTTCTGGTGGTAGCCTAAGTTGGAATGACATAGCTCTGCACTAGAGCTCTCAACTGGCAATACTCCATGTTAAGTATTCTATGGTCCTGAACTTGTTCAGTTTTAATACTAACCCTTTGAGGAAAGTACTGTGTTAGTCCCATTTCACAGATGAGGCCTGCAAGGCCTTGCCTTCAAGACAGAGATTATTATGATCTGTTTACAGACAAGGAAACCAAGGCACAGAGGTCTGAACGACTTGCCCAAGTTCATTTGGCCCATCGGCAGCAGATCTGGCATCTGAAGCCAGCAATCTGGCCCGAGCATCCGTACCCTTTTCCACACTACTCCATTATGAAGATGTGCATGTGATAATGTTAGTTTGCTTTTAAGCCATTTGTTGGAAGGAGAAATAACTTCTTCAAAGAGAGTAAACTCAGAATGTGGGTCATGGTCTGGGAGATTTAAGAGGAAATGACAATCACAGGGGCAGGAATGAGAGAAAACAGGAGGCTCTGACACAAGAGGGTTCTGAAATTAGAGCTGAATTTGGCATGAGATGGTCACACATGTGTGCGTATTAGTTCGTTGGCTTGCTATCTTCCTTGGCCATGAGCTAAGATGATGGTGCCAAGTGGATGAATATTTTCATGTAGAAGCATGGCAGACAGGATTCAGCATCCCACGGAGATGCCTGGGTTGTTGCTGGGATGAAGACTTGGAGGCAGCACTAGGGAATAAGGGCAAATGGGAGGTGTCAAACCAGACAACTGGTCTTTGCTCCATCCTGGCTCTTTGATCTTTTAATTTTTAAATTTTCTATTGGGGAGAGAAAATACAGAAACATGTATATTAAAATTTGTGTTTGAATGATGCGAGCGGTCATCAATATTGGCACCTTAAAGCAATAATGTATTCTCCGAGTGATTGAAGGTTTAATCAATAAAGGAATACCACAAATGGGGCCATCTTTTTATAAAAATAACGATAAGCTGTGTGGTTAGGATTCAGGATTCCTCTGAAAAACTTCTTCGAGGAAAAACAGTGGTGAGCAAATGCACAAGTTATATTTTTTACTTTTTTAAATTCACAGGATTAACTAAATAAGGAGTCTCTGCCTTGCTTATGAACACCAGTAAACAAAATGTGTTTTCATTCCTACAGGTACTTTTAATTGCTGAACAAATCTCGTATATCTGCCAGCAAGCCACGTTAATTCAATACTTCCATGTGCAACACATCCGTTTACGACAGGTGTCTTAATTAAATAAACTAATAATTTTGCAAGTAGAAGTACAAAAGCATAATTATCTTATTTGCTAATTGTTCAACTATGTTAATTTGCATACTTGTTAGCTACAACATAAACAAATGGTTTGTATATATGTGGCCTACTGTTAAAATAATGAAGCCACTCTTGGGAGTAGCATTTTTAAAGTGTGTTAATAGGTGCTGTATGAAAAGGACTCCTTAGTTAAATACAGTTGAAAAATGCTAGGTTAAAGAAAATTAAATAGTTTTGTTTCTGCAGGAGGTCTAGGATCCTGGAATGAGACAAAATACATCTTAGCTAAAGGAAACAATGTGCTCTGCCTCACAAACTATATGTGGACCCCCCCCTCCTCATTTTAATGGGAGAAACATCATATGCTCTTTTAGAGGTTTAACAATAAATTGGTCTCACAATTTTTTCTCAGGAGTCATTCCATTCTACGATCAGCAGACAGGAAGGAAACTGACTGTGAAAGAGGAATATGTTTTTGATTTTCATCTCTGGTCTCTTTGTCTTTTTCTGTCTGCCTCTGTTATACACACACTCACGCAAATATACCCACGATGCTCTTTACTAACGCTATGGTAAACATGCAACCCTCTTTTGTCCCATTTTATTGTAGGCATATTGACAGGCTTGCTACCCTTCAAAAACTATGCAGTAACCCTAACTGCTTGCACTTTGGCTGGCTGTACTGAGAGCTCACATGCATTGAACATCTCTACTCCACAAGAAGGTAAAGTAATTTCAAAGGTCTTGACTTCCACATTTCAGTCATGAATAATAAAATAGGAGAAGAGCTAAATGCTGCAAGGCCATTTGCTGGAAAACCCCAACCTAATTTGATGACAAAGTGCATTGCCAGGCCATAATTGCTCCATTTTTTGGGGGGGTGCGAAAATGAATCAAACTCCATACCCTTTAATGACATGCATCTTTAATAGCTGTAATGCAGATTAATGGGCTTTTTAATTGCTGTTACATTGTTCATGCAAGAGCCTTGTCATTAATATGAAGCATCTGAAAGATTAATGAAAGCTTCCTCATTTTACTATGGCTCAGAAGTAAATCTAGAGACAGTCTGACTAAAAAGAATTGATTGTATGGCACAGTATGAAATTGAGAATCAAACGGTTGATTTCCATGGTCTTTTTTAACTGCTAAACAGCAGCACAGGCAACAATTATTTCAGTATGATGGAACCTCCAAATGCCAATTGAGGCATTATTAATCACTGCTTAGTTCCTTCCGACTTAAGTCTCACTTCTGTTGTACTTGGAACTTACAAACTGTTGGCATAAATTAAGTTTTCAGAAAGCGTATGCTAAGAAGGCAGCGAGAAAGAGAAAATATTTTAGCACGCCAAAGTGAAAGCTTTGCTCAAGCATCAGAACACATTACTTCAAGAAATAACAGCTCTCAAAATATTTGAAGCATTGTTACTTCATATTTCTGTCTTCTGGATGAGAGGAATTGCACATTTCTTATACTGTCTGGTAAAGTTCTTTTGGAGATTTAAAAGCTTGATCTTTAGGGAAAAAGAGTCAGCCAATCTTTCTCTCTCTCTCTCTCTTTCTCAGTATCTATATATGCCCCATTCCTCTTTTAAATCCTTTACCAAGTACCACTTGCACTGAAGATACGTAATAGAAAGGAAGCCATGGGCCACCGGATGAAACCATGACAGGATAAAGGATTTTGTAAAATCCTTCTTGTGACCCTCTGTGTGCTGTATTTTTTACCTAAACCAATCACACTCCCCTCACCTCAACTATGATATCAGTGACCTGGCCTCAGCATTTTCTCCGCCTGGTCTACTGATAATAGCACTGTTTTTGTTGTGTCATTGCCATCTCCTCTTACAAGGACTTTGACCAGCCTCAATATCGGACAAATGGCCCTATGTTGCATTAGTTTCTCTGTATCCACTAAATCCTTTGTCCAGGGTTTACTGGTACCCCTCATGCCAGTGTCAAACTATGCCCCAGAGGGATCCCTGTGCTTGTTTTGTTTACATTTCCTTTTTATTTTAAGAAATTCCCAAACTTCTAAATTTCCACAGAGTAATTTTGAACTAACTAAATAATAGAGGCGTTTAGGCTAATTTTAAAAAAGTTTTAGTTCTTAGGACTCCCAATTCATTGACAACTATATAAAATAAATGGGTCTTTAAAAAAATATATCCATGATAGTTTTCATATGTAATTGACTAAATTAATTATGCATTTTCTGGCTATTCCTATCATTATATATAGGTTTTAAAAAATATCTTTTATGAACCACTTTCACTAACATTACTCATCTTAGATCACAAGCACCTCGAGGCTAGGGGACTCTGGTATCTGCTTAATTTGCTTTAATAGGTACAGTCCCACATAGAGATTATGGGTTAATAGTACTTTTGATGGAGTAACACAAGCATCAGTCTAGCAAACTAGTGTAAGTACTCTTCATCCATCATTGATACAAATTCTCAGAAATACGGGACAGTTATTTAACACTGTTCCTAAAGCAATTATGGACAAGCTGCTCATGAATCGGTAATATTTCCATGCATGGGATTTCAGGTTTATTCCATGATTTATTGGTTTGGGTCTGAAAAGTTTGAATTAGAAAAATAAACTAAAATTAGACTCTATAAATCTTTTTTCCCCACAGCCCCACAAGAGGTTCAGCCACCAGTAGCCAAATCCCTTCCCAATTCTTTGCTGCTCTCCTGGAACCCACCCAAAAAGGCAAATGGTATTATAACTCAGTACTCTTTATACATGGATGGGAGGCTGATCTATTCAGGCGATGAAGAGAACTACACGGTCACAGGTAAGACCTCTAGAGTTATTAGTGAACTGTTATAGTCCATAGTCAAATATAAACATACATATAGTTAGCTCTTGATATCCAGAGTTTCCACATCTGCAAATTTAAGAAAGAATGCATAGAAAATATGTGAAAACAATAATGATACAACAATTAAATATAAATTCTAAAATGCAGCATAACAACTATTTACATAGTATTTACATTGTATTAGGTATTCTAAGGAATCTAGAGATGATTTAAAGCATACAAGAGGATGTGCATAGCCTATTTGCAAATACTACATCACTTTGTAACAGGGACTTGAACATCCATGAATTTGGGTATCAGCAGAGGGTCCTGGAACCAATCCCTCACTGGTACTGAGGAGTGACTGTACACACACACACATACACACACGCATACACCCCGGACAAACATAGTGTATTATCTGAAAATGTGTATTTGAAATTGGGTTGCTTGTTTTTATCTCCTGTTAATCACTCCGATTGCATGATCTGGAAGGTCATATTAGATTTATGGTGAAACTATAGTTAAAAAAATTGGAAAAGTGCTCATGTTACCTCCCTCCACCAAGGCTGTCGTACTGCGTGTTCTCTTCTATAGTTCTCACTGCCCCTTACCTAAATCCTTCTAGCAATGTACCTTTGCTAAGATGCAGAGGCGGCTTTGGAAAGGCACCAGCACAAAGAGCTCAGCACATGACTTCTCTGCCCGCAACAGACCACACAGGATTGAAATCGGGAGACAGTGTAGTCACCAGTCAAGCTCACAGTGTCCAATTGGATCAATGACATCATCAAATAAATTCCTCTCTCACATGAGCTATTAGGGTGGTGCAAAAGTAATTGTGGTTTTTGCCATTGAAAGTAATGGCAAAAATCACAATTTCTTTTGCACCAACCTAATACTTTAAAATCCTCACTAATGTGGAAAGTCTTAAGACTCAGAAGAGTGACTCACTGTGGTTGAATTTTAGATTATTTGAGAGGAAACATAGTACGTATGCCCACATCATATTATAAAGTGTCATGACACGGAAATAAAATGAAGTAAATTGTTGAAAAACTTTGTAAATACACGAGGCTTGCATTATGTATACTGTCTGTACTGTGTTTATATTTGTCTAATACTTATAGTGGTTTTATAGTTCATATTATTTTATATACTATATGTGACTCTCATGTGAGACATTATTAATCAAATATTGATTGATGAAAAAACCGAGGCCTAGAGATATTAGCTTCTTCATAAAGGTCACAACGAGTTAGAGTCAGAGGTAGGATGAATTATTTATGTGTTCACTCACTCACATTAATGCCAGGTACTAAGCTTGTAATAGGGAACTGGCCGGACACTGTCCCTCTTCTCTCGGCATTTACTGCTTCATGGGGGCACAGGTAAATGCTGGAACGAGTCACGTGCACAAGGCTGGGTATTCATCCAGTTGCATTCTGAGGTTTACATTTTTTGGCCCCCTTCTAGTCTGAGAACCTTTAAAGGATAAGGACAATTACTTTTATATTTTATTATTCATAATAGGATAGAATTCTATAATGTTTATTCTACAACATAGATATTATTGTTAGCCCCACTTTACAAGTGAAGAAACTGAAGCAAAGAAAGATTAAGTAACCCAAGGTTACACAGGTTACATCAGACTTTGGCACTAACCCAAGCATTCTGGCTAGGTTGAAGAGAGTGTGGTCTTAAAAACAGTGTTTTAACTTCTCTAAGTCTTAGTTTCTGAATTTGTACAATGGTGTTAATTATATTTTTCAATATTTTAAAGAGAATTAGAACTATATATAAAATATATAACATGTCATTAGCAATTAGTAAAGAGAGATTATAATTGTTATCTCCTGTACAACACAGAGTTCATAGTGAAAACTGAATAGGTTAATCTTACTCCAACAGTATCTTACGGCATGATTTTAACTACAAATTATAAACCACAGAAGTTATTTCAGCAAAAAATCAAATCACACTATGGAAGGAACTCTACACATATATTAATAATTAACATACAAAGCACTTCTGTAGGACTAAGAGGTAACACTGCATATAATGGGATATCATACCTTTTAGGACCAGAATAGACATTTCCTCTGAGAATCCTTTGACTCTCCACATATGACACAGGTATGCCCTGTATGCTTACTGAGTACCTTTATATTACACTCTTGCTTTTGGTTCGTGTCATCTTGAATAGGACTGTTTGTTTGCTCATTGGTTTGCCCTGCTGAACCATAAGGATCGTAAGGATACAATCGTATTTGTTTTTTTCATCACTGCATCTCTTGGACCTATCACAGAGTGGGAATGGAATAAAAAGTGTTAAAGAAGTGAACGAATGAAGTCAGTTAATTCCTGGGAACAAAAAAGGAAGACAGGAAAGGGGAACTGATGGAGGATAGGATTAGGGTAGGAATAAGGCAATACAGAAGAGAAAAAAAATGGAAAGAGATATAGCCAGGGGAAGAGAAGCTAAGATTCCTCCCATGTGCAGAAACAAATGCTGAATCAGTCCACAGGGAAGTGTGGTGCAGCTGATGGCAGGTCTCAAACTGTGGGACTTGACTCTTTCCAAAATGTGCAGGATGCCATATGAGGTTACGCTAGGCACAACCAGTAAAAGAGCAGTGTAGGGAGAGGAGGCAAGAATTCACATCAGTTTCTAATACCACCTGCAAAATGACACTGAATTCTGTATTTTGTTTGATTGAATTATCAAGAACACCATGTAACTATAGGCACTGATGAAAGGTATTGGTAAATAGCACCATAGTATAGTATTACAATAGAAGCCCTGAATATGAAGAAAGTGAAATATTTTTAAAGTGCCGACAACCACATTATCTTGCTATAGTAGTAATAGTTTGGTTCTTCAATGGTTTTCAATCTTCATGTAATATTTTAAAGAAGATTTCTCCAATATTACTTATAGCATTTTTTTGGCTATATATTTCTTGTCGTTTCCTAAGCAACTATGTTCCCTGTTGCTTTCATCCCCAGATAGCTTTAGATATGAAGCATATTGAGACTGCAGTGCTAGTCAAAGAGAGGAAATAAACTGAGAAAGTTAAGATGGGGTTCAAAGATGTACATGATTATTCTAACTTTATTGCTGGAAAAACTGAGATCTAGATAGGTTAAGGAATTCTAGTCGATAATCAGAGGAACTAATTCAAATGTAGATCTGTCTGGCCCCAAATTACCTGCTTTTAATTTCTATACATTCTGCTTGTTGCTCATATTTTATTTTTCCTTGCCACAACTCTAAAAGAAAGACCCCAGAACACCTGTGTTAGTCTGCTATGGCTGCCATGGCAAAATACCACAAACTAGGCAACTTTAATAGAAACTTATTTCTCACAGTCTGGGGGCTGAAAGCTGGAGACCAAGTTTCAGCTGCCTTAGTTTCTCCTGAGTCTTTCTCCATGGTTTGCAAATAGTGGTCTCCTCACTGTGTGCGCACGTGGCCTTTCCTTGATGTGACTTCATCCTTGGTATCTCTTCCTCTTCCTCTGAGGACACCAGTTCTATCGGATTAGGCTCCTGCCCTTATGACCACAGATTTTATATCTATGATGTGGACTAAGTTCAGGTCACTTATATCTTCAAAGGTTACTTATCAACAGAGACTCTCAGAGAAGACTAAATAGGAAATGGACTCTCTGTCTGAAGTCAGCAAGGGAGAAGTCTGGTGGAAACTGATCTAGCCATTGGGATGAACTTTATCTTTTAGGGGCACTTTGAGTCTACACCATGGCATGTCTCTATCTACAGTGCTATTGGGACTTATTGCTCGTCTTTGTGTCAGGATATTTGTGACCTAATGTCTTTTCCACACTGAGTCGTTTGTGGGTAGAACTTCTATACATGACGTCTGGTGCTTTCAGCAATAGTGTCAGTCTAGGCCTGCTAAAGTGGATCTGTACAGAGCTGAAATGTCTCTTCATAGAGAAACTGAGAAATGGAAGACAGAGTCTACTAGATTGGGAAAATAATTGATAATATCTTAAATTATAAAAGTGATATATTCTTACTGAAGATAATGTAAAACATGCAGACATGTAATACCTGAGAATTCTGTCATATAGGAACTCATAATATTTGATGCAATACCTTCAAATACTTTATTCATTTTAATAAAATTGAGCTATAACCTATGTATGATATAGAATATTTACATCTTCCCTTATTATATTATGACTGTATCCTATCATTAAACATTTTTCTGAAACTATTTTCGAAATGTTTTAAATAACGTTATATTCCATCTCAAATAGCATATAATGGATATTATCTTGAGGTAGATATTATTATACATAATACTTTATTTGCTAGCTTCCTAGAAGAACAGCTAAGTCAAAGGTAATGAACATTTACAGAATATTTGATATACTTTGTCACATTATTTCCAGCTATCAGCAGTGAATTTTATATTCTTAAATATTTGATAATTTTACAAATAAAAAATATTATTTTTATTTGCATTTTAAAGTACCAGTGATAGTGACTAGTTTTCTGAATAATTATTAACCTTTTATATTTTCCTTTAATTCATCTAATCATATTCTTGATGAGCAAAAATTTAATTAAGGTAAGTAATAATTTTGAAACTTCTCCAAGAGCTACCCTGCTTTTGCTGGTTACAATCACCCACACTGTTTAAAATGTCTTACCTTCTGCAGTATCAGAAACTTCCCTAATAGCTTGGTTTAATGTCTTCTCCTAAATATTCAAAGTGTCAACAATTTTTTTCTCACTCCTACTCCATTTACTTGTAGTTTCCTTTTAAGTTTCCACATAGAACTGACATTCTTCCCTTATGCTTTGCAAATGGATCTTGCTGCCATGGTGGGCACAAGTAAAGTAAATGCATTTCAATTCTGAAGCCACTTAGCATCCAGGTGGCTTGATTTTTTTTTTCTTCTTTCACTTAAATATGAAGCATTAAAAGTCAAAGACATTGCTGCACCTTGAGTTAGTACAAAATATATTTAAAAATGCATACAGTTCAAATTTTTACCTTGCATAGGCCATAAGCTAGTAGTATGGTGGGTCAGTTCTGACACTGAAAAATGAATCCAGTTAGAGAACCTCCCGAAGGCTGTTGATGTTTGCTATAATAAATAGCACACACTTTAAGTCAAACTTTTTCATTCTGTATTCAAAGGTAATGGATTTTTCGTAACCATAGTAACCTTGGTGTATTTCTGGATAAATACATGAGGTATATACATTCTAGTTTTATTTTTGAATATAAACTACCACATTATGTATTACTAATAATATGAAAAATAGGATGTAGGTTAGTATAATGACAGCTTAAACTAGTATGCATTTTTCTTCCACAAAAAATAAATATTTATCAAAAGTATAGGTTCAATTAATTTTTCTCCCAGTTTTGTGGTATTCTGGTGGTGCCATTTATCTTTTTTTGCAAGATCTCCATTAATCTCTTATTTCTGTCCCATAACAGATTTTTAAGAATTTTGAGGTAAAAACAATTGTACTTTAAAGCTTATGATTAAAAACATAATCGAAAGATTGAAAGACCTATATTGATATCACTAGCAGAGCTATTGCGGGCTACTGAAGATGTGTATACAGTACCTTCCTAAACAGGTAGAAAAAGGAACTGCTTTATGAGACTGTTCAACATACCAGGATTGTTTGAAAGTTCAGGCTAGCTAGCATCTGATTGATGATGACTATCTAGACTGTAGCCAACCAGATTATTCTCATTTTAAATGAGCACCCTACCAGAAATTGGCCATTTTTAAGAAATTTATGAGATGTTTCAGAGAAGCCTACAAACTTTTGTGAAACAAGAATAGCAAGATGGTGGAAATCAGGATAAGCTTCCACCAAACTTGGCAAGGAGGTTTATGTGAGTTGTGCTGCCTAGTAAGAAAAGACTGCCTGAATTGCTTTTAGTTAAGCCAACCTAAGCCACTGCTGTTGATAATGACTAGAACTCCAGAGGAGAAGAGGTTATTAGGGACACTCTAGAAAAATAACAACTATCTCACACCAAGCCATAGCATATGTGTATTTTCAAGTGTATCATCTGATAAATCTGTATAGTCATCTTGTAATTAAGAGTGACCGATATCTAGAACCATAGATAACATCTTCGCATTGCTGTTCCATTAGGACCTGGATTTCTATCACTAAGACTGAGACAGTAAGATATGGATAATAGCAATGTAGTGAGTGTGAGTGTGTGTGTGTGTGTGTGTGTGTGTGTGTGTGTGTGTGTGTAGTTGAGACAGAAAAATAGAGGATAGAAAGGAGGTTGTGAGGGAAAGGGGAGGGTGAAAGAGGGAGGAAAAGTGGATGAATTTCTGATAAAATCATATAGGCAATAATTATTTATGTCTAACCAACTAAAAGTGCTAAAACTTTTTTTGGTCTTTTTGCCAAGGTCAAAGAGAACGATGTATAAATAGCAAAATGGAAACGCTCATTTTAAACCATCCAAACACTTAAGTCTTACGATGAGAAATTTATTGACGAAGAAGCTGTATTGCTTATGGCACAATAAAAACACGTTTAAAGGTTAGGTACTTCTATCAGAGCGTTATAAGGAACCTTATCAGCACTCTACAAATTTGAGCTAAATTATACTCATTCACACCAATGGCTTACAAAAGGTCTTTTCTTAGCAAACTAGAACTTTAACCTAAATAATGTCTTTATTTTGCAAATTTAAATATCACATTGCAGAATATTGAAATAACTCCTTTTACCCAAAAATACTATTACCTAAAGGAATTCTGTTAACATGCCTGTGTTCTGTTACAAGCTCCAATATTAATAAGGCAGAGCATGTGAGGGTTTCCCGGTCAGACGCTGGTCTCATCCGTGAGTCACTATGCCACTCTGTTACAAACGAGATCATACTATGGTTCCCTTTCATGTCATGGTCATAGAGCATTAAATTCTACAAAGTCTGAGAAACTTTAAGGATATGAGGAAACAAAAATCAAGCTATGCAATAAGCTAGAGCCTTCAGAGGCCAAATTACTAAGTTACTAACTCTGTGACCAGAGACTCCAAAATAGCTGTTCAAGGTTTTTCTAGATATCGAATCCTTGGGTTAATGAACAGTGGATGCTATACTCTCAAGAGTCTTATTCATCAAGCAACAAAGGATCAAATTAAATGAAAAAGCCTGTACAGAATGTTTGAATATCAGTTGTGGTTAGCTGTAAACAATACAAACTAAATGTCATTCTTCCATCAAGGTGCTTTTATAATGCACCATATGTAAAGAAATAGAATATGTTTAAATTTACATTTTAAGATTCATACCCAAATATTATCTGTGATCTGTTAATTAAGGAATATTATGTTTGTAAATGATAGGGAAAGACTCTATGCTTAAAGGGATTTTAGAAGACTAGTAGGAATAATATTCAGTTAGAAAAGCAATGGCATTAAATGCTGAAAAGATAATGGAATGTGTCCTTCCAATGAAAGCTTTACAAATAGAGCAATTTGAGAGTTGCTATTATTTTTATGTATCTTTTAAAATACTTAAATTGAGTTATAAGTTAATACAGAAAAGTGAACATATATTAAGGGTATAGCCTGATGGATATTTACAAATGAAACACATCTATGGAATCTGCACCCAAAGCAAGAAGCAGAATATATCAGCACCCTGGAAAGCTCCTCATTTTGTGGCCTCAAATCTTGACTCAGGTGATGCTGTGATTAATAACATTCTAAAACTTTCCTCAAATACCTAAAACATATTAGAGAATTTAAGGTATCTGTTCAAAATCAGTTTAAAAATGGATATGGCCCATGACAGTAATAAAAATATTTAGAAAAAGATAATCTAATCCCAGCTACTCAGGAGGCTGAAGCAGGAGAATCACTTGAAAGCATAAATAAATGAAAAGAAAAAGAGATAATCAATTCCATCCTGAATGCTCCCAGCTTTACCTTTTGCATCTTCACAATCACAGCTCTTACTTCCCTGGCTCGCTTTCTTTGGTTCCTTATAGGAGTCATTAGTTTCCTAGTGTTGCTTAATACAATATCCAAAATGGGACGTTTTAACACAATAGAAATTTATTCTTTCCAAGTTTGGGAAGCCAGAAGTTTGAAATGAAGGTATCAGTAGGACCGTGGTCTCCCTGGAAATGAGGGGAGAATCCTTCCTTGACTATCCCTCCCTCCAGTGGTTGCCGGCAGTTAGCGGCATTGCTTGGCTTGCAGTTGCATCACCCCGATCTCTGCTTGTATCACTACACAGTGATTTCCCTTCTTCTAAAGTTCTTTCCTCCTATAAGGATACCAGTCAGATTCAATTTAGGGCTCACCCTTCTTTCAGTATGACCCCAACTTAACTTCATGACATCTGCAGAGACTTATTTTCAAATAAGGTGACATTCACATGTACAGGGAGTTAAGACATGGACATATCTTTTGGGAGGACAAAATTCAAGCCACTACACCTCCATTGGCTTCACAATTTCTTTGCCACTCAACTGAAACTGTTCTCACCTAGGTTGTCAACGTTCTGGTAGTCTCCAATTCAGGAGAGCATGGAGGCTGTATAATTCATGATGTTTTGTTGATCACTCCCCCATCTCAGAACATTCTTCACTTGGTGTCTGTGATATCTCACCTTCTCAATTTTCCCTGCTGCTGTACAAGTTCAGGTGTGGTTTCTTATTCCTCTTTTCTTCCACTCAAAAATGTTGGTTTCCCCCAGGATTCCTCTTGGAACATTCTACACAATCTCCCTTTGATGACTCAGGAGTCCTTGTCTTCAGACATTTTTCCTAAGCCACGAACATTTTTCTGACTGAATATTAGGCACTCCTGCTACAAGTGTTTTTACTCCAGCTCCTTAAGACTGAATTTATTTTATTTTCCACATCCTACCAATGTGCTCTTTATTCTGAGTTTTTCATCTTAGGATACAGTAACCCTATTCATTCTTTTTCCCAAACAAAAACCTGGAATTAATCTTGGATTACTCCTTCATGCTTCACATCCAAACTTTTTTGTTGTTCTTGTTTTAAGACAGGGACTCCCTGTGTCACCCAGGCTGGGTGGAGTGGAGTGGTGTGATCACAGCTCCCTGCAGCCTCAACCTCCTGGCTCAAGCAATCCTCTCACCTCCACCTCCCAAGTACCTGGGGCCACAGGTGCATACCACCACGCCTGGCTAATTTTTGTATTTTTGTAGAGATAAGGTTTTGCCATGTTGCCCAGGCTGGTCTTGAACTCCTGAGCTCAAGCGATGTGCACATTCAATCTTAAAATCTAAACATCTTCTGTTGGCCTATCACACTTGTCATCTGGCTCTTAGCTACTTTGTTGGCCTTATATCATTCTTTTACTCTCATTTATTTCTACAATGCTACATTTGTTTTCTATTTCTGTTGGTTTGTTTTGTGAAATACAGCATGTTCGTTTCCATATGCAGACTTTTGAACTTTCTGTTTACTCTGACTGGAATTTACTTTCCCCAGTTATTTACGTGGCTGGGTTATTGTCTTCCTTGAGTTCTTAGATCTTATAAAACCTTCTCTATATTAGTTAGAATAACCTAGATGTTATAAGCATACACACATATACATACAGAGAGATAATAGTCTTTAACAGTGAAAAAACAACTAAAGTTTATTTCTTATTCACTTAGCATTGAGTGCATAAAAAGTTTGGTCCACAGAGTTTCCTTTTTCTTCACAGTCATTCAGGAACACAGGCAGATGCAGATTCTGCCATATTTAACACATGACTTCCAAGGGAGCTCTGGATTTATTTCCATTGCTACAGCAGATGAGGAAGAGGATTGAGAGATCATCGTGGCAGATTGTTTTGGGCCAGGCCTGGGAGTGAACATGTTGCCCCTGCCCACATTCCAGTGATTGTAACTCAATTTCATGGCCACATCTAACTGTAAGGGAGGGTCCGTGGTCAGCTTAAAGCAATACCTTGTACTAACTCAAAGTTCTGTAAGTCAGAAGTTTGGGTGGACTTAACTGGGTTCCTAACTAGGGCTTTACAAGGCCAAAATCAAGTGTTGGGACAGTTTGGGTTCTCATCTGAAGGCTCTGGGAAAGAAATAACTTCTAGACTCATTCAGATTGCTGGCGGAATTCAGTTCCTAGCATTGGTAAGGCCAAGGTCCCTGTTTCCATGTTGGCTATCAGTCATAGGCTACTATCAGCTTCTAGAGGCCACCTCAGGTCCTTCCACATGGCTCCCTCCATCCCAGTGATGGGGAACCTCTAGGATATCCAATCCCCCTCATGCTTCAAATCTCTCTGACTTTTCCCTCCATCTGGAGAAAACGCTCTGCTTTAAATTGCTCAGAATTAGTTTGGGCCCACTAGGATTCATTTCCTTTTCTTCATGTAAGGTAAGATGATCATGAGTGTGATAGCTCATCAAATTCACAGATTCCACCCACACTCAAAGGGTGTGAATTGTATACAGGTGAGTGTCACAGGGAGTCATTCTTGAATTCTTCCTACCACAAGATTCAGAAGCAGAATCGCTCAAGAGTGGCCCTTACTCACCGGTGACCTTGCTAAGCCTTGGTAGAATGATAACAACAGTACTTACTTTAGGAATTTCATATAAAAATTAAATGTGATAATGCATATAAAATGATTAGCATAATTCCTGTAACTTTTGTAAAAATAGTAAATAATCAACAACCCATGCTATTAGTTGCAGAAATAATGAAATTATTGTTATATCATCATAAATATTCTTAATATAAAACATCGCCTGCATGCAGAAAAAAAAAAGCATGTTTCTAAATTTCATGTTCAGTTTAATTAAGGAAATATTTGTTGAGCAGGTACTATGTACATCAGAGGTTAGAAGTTATCTATATAACTAAGATATTGTCATTCTTCCTCAAATCATTCCCAGTTCAATTGCTTAGACAGAAATATATAAAGCTAAATAGAATACTGTCCAATCTGTGGTAGATTCTGTAACATGTGTGACAACATGTTACACATGTTATGTGTAACATGACAAGAGACGGGTTCAATCCAGTTTGGAAGATAAACTGTCACAGAAGAAGTGAATTTTTGCAGGCTTGAGAGTAGAGTTTCAGAACTCAGGAAGAGGCAAACATAAGGACCATCGCTGGGCCGGGCGCGGTGGCTCATGCCTGTAATCCTAGCACTTTGGGAGGCCAAGGTGGGTGGATCACCTGAGGTCAGGAGATCAAGACTAGCCTGGCCATCATGGTGACACCCCATCTTTGAAAAAAAATAAAAATAAAAAAAGGACCATGGCTGAATATGCAGTAGGCCCAGAACTATTAATGTACATTTCATAAAAATTAAAGAGGGAAGACTATAATATGACTGTACACCCTGGGTAAGAAATCAATAGTGAGACGCAAGGTGGGATTCAGATTATCAAAGGTGCTAAGTTACATTGAGATATTTGAACTTCGTTCTGAGGCAACAGAGAACCAGTGAAGGATTTTCAGTAATATCATAAGATAATCAGTGCTTTAGAAAACGCATAGTTGAAACATAGCATTGCTTCAAAATAGTGAAGACTGAGCCTGTGTAGCTGTTGTATCCATTGAGTAGGCACAAGGACAAGTGGGTTAGAACACTAAATGCAAGAAGCTAATTGGACTTAACAATACAGATGGCAAAAGGATGAGGAGGAGAGGAGAGAAAAGCATTATGTTTATTTGTTAACAGCTCTATTGTATTGTATTTCTGTGCATCAGTCAGTGTAAAACAAAATCTGCTTATTTTAAATCCTTTTAAATAGTGTTTAAATAATTCCTGATGACACAATCTGTTAAAGTATTTATCCTTGGTGCAGATTTCCATTAACCTTGTTGTAGATACTAAGCCTACAATATATTTATAGGGGCCTCGACTGTGGGGTAAAGCCTAGTGACATCATTATAAAAGCACATCTGGATAAGCTTTAGGGTCTTTGTCTTTCCACCCGATTTAGGAAATTTAGTAAACTATAGAAGAATACCATTATTAATAGCCCCTGAATTCTCAGATTATGAGGGTGTCCTTTCTCTCAAAATAAAGGCAGAGAAGGATTAAAATCTCTAAAGCTGTAAATGATACAGAGAAATACTCAGTACACAGATATCAAGGATATTAGGGGAATCCAGTTGTACTGGATATACAAGAAGAAAAAAAAAGGCAGAAATTAAAATCAAAGTAACCTTTCATCATGTCTTTTGCCAGTATATTTTTAATTGTTTTTAGAGTCTGTATAAATCCTTTGGTTCCTAAAGGACAAAATTCCCTTGATAATTTTATAAATTCTTTTCAAAATAGTTTCTCTGTATTATAGACTAAAAAAAATTAATACCTAGAAAAGCTCAGGTTACTTCTTTCGGTCAAGTAATGACTCATTGATGAAACTGAAAAGAAAACATTGTTTTTTTCACTCACCCCAATACTTGATAGCTATCTTAAATTGAAAATGTCTTTAACAGTGTATTTTGATTTTGTCCATGGCAAAAAAATGTGAATGCTTCAAAAGCAATGATTATCACTTATTCGGGTTTTTACAAAACAAAAAGTTCCAAGTCCTGGCTCTTTCAGTTGCCAGTGATAGATAACCAACAATCTCATCTTTGCTTGTTTCTCTAATGGAACTCATTCTCTACTGTAACACGGGCTTTCTCCATGGACTGGGAAACATGGTCATCAGCAACTCTAAATTCATACCCTATGGGGAAACTGCCCCAGCAGCTCCGGACTGAAAAATACTGAAGGGCCGTGTATGGTGGCTCACACCTGTAATGCCAGCGCTTTGGGAGGCTGAGGCGAACAGATAACCTCAGGTGGGAAGTTTGAGACCAGTCTGACCAACGTGAAGAAACCCCGTCTCTACTAAAAATTTAAAATTAGCCAGGCGTGGTGACTCATGCCTGTAATCCCAGCTACTCAGAAGGCTGAGGCAGGAAAATCACTCGAACCTGGGAGTTGGAGGTTGCAGTGAGCCGAGATCGTGCCACTGCACTCCAGCTGGGTGACAGAGCGAGACTCTGTCTCAAAAAAAAGAAAGAAAAATACTGAGGAAGTGTTCTGATTGATCCATTTTGAATCATATGCTCAACTTTGCTGTCAATGAGGCAGGATCTGGTTAGTAGAAAAAAAGAAACAGACCCAGGGGAAATTATGATGACCTAGGGCATCACACCAAATTCTGACTCTTAAAATTCTAAAGTTTGGCTCATTTGTTAAATTTACAAATATTGGAATCTTACTGCCAATAAAACTCAATGGTACATATATCGTATATGTAAGTGTGCGCGTGTGTGTGTACGTGTATCTTGTGAATGCAGCTTATGAATACATATCCTTGAAAATCCACCTCTGATGACTACTTGTGTTCTTTTGTTTGAGAATGTCTTTGAAATTTCATCTATCTTCTTAAAATTAAATCTGTTTTGTTGGTTTATTTTGCACCATTTTTGAAATCCTCAAATTTGTCTGTACATGGCTACCTTTCCAAAATAATAAGTCAGTTTTTAGAATATTTATCTACATGTTTTTAGAATATTTATCTACATGTTTTTAGAATATTTATCTACATGTTTTTTGTATTGAAGGGAGGCCATTCATTTCTTTTGATTGTTTTTTAAAACTTTTATTTTAGATTCAGGGACGCATGTGTAGGTGTGCTACATAGGTAAATTGTGTGTTGTAGGGGTTTGGTGTACAAATTATTTCATTACCCAGGTTATAAGCATGGTACCCAATAGGTAGGTTTTCAGTCCTCCCCCTGCTCCTACCCTCCACACTCAAGTAGGCCCTGGTGTCTGTTGTTCCCTCCTGTGTGTCTACATGTACTCATTGTTAGCTCTCACTTATAAGTGAGAATGTATGGTATTTGGTTTTCTGTTCCTGCATAAGTTTGCTTAGGAAAATGGCCTCCAGTTCCATTCATGTTGCTGCAAAGGATATGATTTCCTTCTTTTTAGGGCTGCATAGTATCCCACATTTTCTTTATTCAGTCTACCATTGATAGGCATTTAGGTTGATTGCATGGCTTTGCTATTATGATTAATGCTATGATGAACATTTCTTTTGATTATTTTTATTGTCTGTATTAGGACATCATAACAGAGCCCTCTGCTATAGGCTGAATTGTGTCCTTCCAAAATTCATAAATTAACATTCTAATCTTCAGCATGTAACCATATTTGGGGATGTGGTCTTTAAAGAGGTAATTAAGTCAAAATAATGATATAATGATAAAAGCATCATGCCCCTCATAGTGGTTTTGTAGCTGAAGTCTAAGTAGCTTAAGTGTCCTATATCATTGATTTGTACGTATTTAATATATATAATATCAACTACTTTCTGGATACTAAGAGAATTGCTGAAAATACAGTGGTAAACTTCAATGAACCTATATATCCTGACTTGTACACTGTCTTATCTTTCGTTTCTGTTACCTTGTTTAAATCTTGTGGCTATATCACACTAATAAAAGTAATCAAAAAGTTGTAATAAATAGTATCACAAACATTTTATTGTGCTTGAGATTACTTCAAAGGTATTCATTTTTCTGGCCATACACACACACATATATAACATAACATAATATAATTAAAAATCTAATAAACATTACTAGACTACTAGTTAAACAAGTTACGGCTAATAACTAACATGTACACAAAATATTATATGAACACAACAGAAAAAGCAGATCTTTATCAATAGGAGAATATCTTCAAAGTATATTGTAAAGCACTTCTGCAGAAAAGCATATTCTCTATTCTGCTAATGTTTGTCTGTTTGTATGTACATAGACTACCTCTGGAGGTATACATATAAATTCAGTAATTTCCTTGGAGGAAACTGGGTAATTGTGAAACAAAGATAGAGAGAGATTTAATTTTTATGTAAGGTCTTTTGTACATTTTAGTTGTTGCACCGTGAATATACATTAATGCATTATTCATTCAAAATTAAGTACAAATTAAAGGTAAAATTACTACAAAATTGTAAATTTTAAATATTAAAGAAAACTTGAAAAAACATAAAGGAAAATTAAAATTGCACACAATTTTACCTACCAGACACAATCACTAATTATATTTGCCTTACGCATTTAAAGTCTGATTTTTTTTATTGTTAAGGCACAGGTACAAACATATAATTGGGAACAGACTTTTTTACAACTTTTTATCACTTAATAATATAGTAACCATATTACCAAATTACTAAATTACTTCCTCAGCATTCTTTTATGTAACATTTTGTGTATGTGCATTTTAAATTCTTTAAAATGAATACCCCAAATGTGTTCGTGCATTGTTTAAAATGATATATTCTTCTTCCTATTTTGTAAATGTTTTAATATATTAAGGATACTAACCGTTTGTATGCACTCTATATGACAGGTTTTTTTTTCTACTTTGTCTTCTGTAGTTTTTTTTTTACTTTGTTTATGATGGTTTTAAAATTAAGACATTTTTAAAACTTGTAGCCAATTCAAATTTAGATATATTTTCCATCATACTGTCTTCTTTCCATAGAAAAATTTAGATTTTCTTCACTCCAAGAATAGATAAATATTTCCTGAGGTTTTCTTTGATAATTTATGCTTTCAAATATATTTTCACATGTTCCAGCTTCCATGAATATTTTTCTTTATTCATTTATTTATTGAGATAGGGTTTCACTCTGTGGCCTAGACTGAAATGCAGTGGCATGATCTCGGCTCACTGCAACCTCTGCCTCCGGGGTTCAAGTGATTCTCTTGCCTTACTCTCTTGAGTAGCTGAGATTACAGGTGTGTACCACCACACCTGGCTAATTTTTGTATTTTTAGTAGAAACAGCATTTCACCATGTTGGCCAGGCTGGTCTCCAACTCCTGACCTCAAGTATTCTGCCCACCTTGGCCTCCCAAAGTGCTGGGATTACAGGCATGAACCCTGAACCTGGCCACTTCTGTGAATTGTTAAATTACTCAATGATGCGTATAAGGGTCTAAATTTTATTCCCATTTTGTAGATGAAGAAATAGAGATTCTGAAAACTTAATTGATATACCTGAAATCATAAAGCTAGTTAATGTCATAGCTAGGACTAGAATTTTGGTGCTTACATAATGTTCTGATTCCCAAATCACAAATCTCTACTAGATGTTTAAAGTCAAAGAATGATGAGAAGTTCCATTAAATTATTAATTATATTCAGTGGTTTCAAAATATTAATTCAACATTGATATCTTTAGTACATGTAATCTTGAAGACAACATGTCAATTAAATTGTCTCTTATTCAAATGTTAGCTTCAGTTTTTGAAATTTAAAGTTAGTCTGCTGATTTTCAATAAGAGTTATCTAATATTGTGAACTCATAAGTTGAGGAGAAAAAAGTAGAAATTATAGGTCTGCAGAGTGTAGCATTGATAAAGAAGGGCCATTTCTTCCAAGTCAGTAAGCAAAGCGATGCAAAGTAGACTGAAATTTTTGTGATACTATTATTGCATGACCTTATGTTATCCCTGTTTTAATTAACTATGGGCATGAAATAATAATATATCCTTTTAATCCACTCACAGGAATGGTAGGCATATTAGTTTGCTAGGGCTGCCATGACAAAATACAGGCTGAGTGTTTTAAAAAAGAGGAATTGATTATCTTACAGTTCTGGATGCTAGAAGTGCAAGACGAAGGTGTTCATAGGTTTGATTTCCTCTGAGGCCTCTCTCCTTGACTTACAAGTGGCCGCCTTCTCATAATGTCCTCACATGGTCTTTCCTTTGTATACACACATCCTGGTGTCTTTGTACATCCAAATTTTCTCTTCTTATAAAGACACCAGTCAGATTGAATTAAGGCTCATCATAATAGCCTTATTTTGACTTAATTCCCTCTTTGAAGACCACATCTTCAAATATGGTTACATCCTGAAGATTAGAATGTCAATTTATGAATTTTAGAAGGACATAATTCAGCCTATAGCAGAGTGTCTGCTTTGCAATTATTATGCACAATTATTCACGAAGGTAGTAAAAATTAAGCAAACATTTATATACATAAGTTTTTGGGAAGATAAAGCCTACAGAATATCAGAACAAAGTGTTTTCAAGAATGCGGATCTGTGGTTCTTCCATTAGTTCACCTCTTCATATTTATTGAGTGTGATAATGAGGCAGGGAAAATATAACCATCTGATTAAGAATTGACCCTGTGCATATAGACATATATGGTTTTACAGTTTTCCTCTTTCTGTGCCCCTCTCTCATATCATTTAGCACACTCTGCTAGAATTATTAATTAATTAACTTCATTGTCTTTTTCACTCAATTGTATTTGAAGGCAGGAACTTTTATCTTTCATCTTTCATTCCGAAGACATGGATCAGTATATGTATATAGTAGAAGAACAATAAGTAGTTTTCAGAATGAAGGAAAGAATTAATTTTTTCCTGGAAACTAAATGTCATTACGTAGAGAATTTATCAGAATGCCAGACTACTGAAGATGTTCAGAGACAGAGTGGTTTACCTAAGACTGACCTAAATCTGTTGGTATCACAGAAGTGTACCAATGCTTGACATACATTGAATAAAATGTTTATTTCCTATTTTCTGTATTGTTTGGTCACATGACTATTGCAAAGCCCAGAAGCACAAAATTTGTGCAAAACTCCTGAGAGATGCCATCCATGGCTACTAATATACATTTTGATTATATTAAAGTAAAAAAATTGATCAATTATTTTAAATATTCAAGGTAATTATGTGAATAAATTCTATGTAATTACAACCACAAGATTGGTGCATATTTTAGAAATAAATGCTTGTTTTACTATGAGTGGAAAACTTCCAGTGGCACATGACCTAAACAAGGCCACCCTGTTTGCTTGGGGGAAAATTCCATCCCCATGTTTCGTATACCTACCACTCTCATGAAAACCTAGAGCAGGAGGAAAAGAGTCTGAGTTAAAAAAAAGATTCCAATAGAGTTTAAGAAAGTTTGTCTTGTATATCCCAACTTGAAAAGGCTGTTTTGCAATGACAGTATTCTTGTATTGCCCTCTCTATTTCTCCCCTCTCTATTGTGTACACAAGCCCTACAACTTCTAGGAATATACTAGCACATATGCAAATATTTGAATATCTATTTCATGTGGGGAGATTAGAAAGTCACTTTCTGCCACTTGTGTAGCTCTATTATGCAAAAATCCAGAGGATGCAGATCATAAATCCCATTAGGTTGGAACTCTGGGTGTCAAAAAGACTATGTAGATAATTTTAAGAGATTTCCCCTCAGCCGAATCATTGCTATAAAGTTAAGCATGGTTTTTAAAATATAAATCAAACAAATGGTTTCTAAAAAGGCACATACCTTTAGTGTAAACTGAACTCCAACAAACTTTTGAGTGGACATTTCTCAAATACAGAATCTATTGAAAACTTCCTCTGAAAAACATTTTATAAAAATTGAAGTTTGGCTTATATATTTCCATATTATGTTGTTTTAATGACAGCTGTATTCCACTCTATCACTATAAATAAATATGTGACTTTAAAAGATGTGTTATAAATACAAGTAGCTCATAAATACTAACACTAGCCAAATATTAATCATTTCAGAAAAATATCAAAGAGTAATTCAGAAAATAAAAATCTTGTAAAATTACTACCATGAAAGCTCTAAGAAAAGTTCATCATAATTTCAGTGGTTTTAAAGACAAATACCAAATATAAACTTAAAGACAAAAAGATGTTTACACTAAGTCAAATTAAATGTGTATATATTATTTTCTCTGTCTGATGGACATAGAAGCCCATCAATACTCTGAATTTATATTTTATTAATACTCTCATAATTTACTTTTATATGTAATTTACTATGTAATATAAAAAAGAGCTCAAAAAACTGAGATTGAGGGACAATAATAAAATATTAATGCTAATATTTAATTTAGTGTCTATACATGTTTAGATGTTGATATCCTCATTGAAATTTGTTACTAATCTGTGAAACTTTGATACTTACCTAAATTAGTTCTTCTTATAAGTAGTTCAGTCTCCATAATAGGAGATTGACTATAATTTGTACTTTTGCATAAATATTCTTCTAAAATAATTCACCATTTTATATTGTAATACACTGAAACGATATAAAGTGGCTTAAAATCATTGGTATATTATAAAAATCTATGTCAGATAAAACATGACATCTGTGAAGTCTGGGAAGCATAACCCAGAACAATGTATAATTCAAAATAGATACCTGAAAATATCTTGTACACATCTCACTATCTGCTATATCTCGTCACATAACACACAGTAGATGCACAAA
>PVKP010001286.1:141654-151676 GCA_004027715.1 Plecturocebus donacophilus
ATTCTTACCTGTGTCATTCATTCTCCTTTATAAAATGCTACTGTGGCCACTTGTTTTATGTTATCCTCACAACAATTGTAGGTACAGAGGTGATGAATAATATACTCTTCCTCTCCTTTGCTTTTTAACAAATGAGAAAACTGAGGCCTAAAGCTCCAGTGATTCACTCATGTTTACACAAATAACTGTAAACTGGCACTCAGATCTTGCTAATTCTTTGTCTTGTATTTTGTTTTGTTTTTGTTTCGTTTTGTTTCCCTAAACCATAATGCCATCCAGTAGTATTTAAACTTTGCCTGCCTGCTTTTGCAGTGGTTCTTAGCTTTCCACAGTAGCAAGTGCATCAAAGAAGAAAAAAGGAAATTGATTATATGGTTATTAATCAAACTCAGATATGTCTAGTACCACCTTTATCAGTGAAACTTATAAGAATCTCGGTTTATGTCAGTCTCTCATCCCAGTGTCTAAAATTTTGAGGACTGGCTTGGGAATGTGAGGAGGCTTTTGCTTTTCATTTTGTACTCTACTAGTTTTAGTTTTTCTCTATGTGCATACATATAGCACCCCAACTTTTAAAGAACTAGTTTCCTGAAGAAAACAAGGAAACTGCAAAGCACTGTAGCACTGTACAAATAAAAGCATCATCTTTTTTATTAATTTTTAACTAACAAACACATAATGCTATCCTATTCTGGATACTCTTTTTAAATGACTTAACATCTAAATGTAATGTTAATGTATACTTTCAATGTGCTTAGATATAGCCAAGCAGTCCTAGAGTTAGATAAATCGTCTTGCATCTACTATATATAATTACATAGTATTTCCTAACTTTTATAAAATGTGGTTTGTGTGTGTATGTGTCTGTGTGTGTGTGTGTGTGTGTGTGTGTGTGTGTGTGTTGTTACCCAAATGAGGTTTTGTTATTTTTCTCTCCTCAAGGTCAATAACTATATCTCACCCTATCTTTTGTGTCTTTTGTTTTTTGATTTTTTTTTTTTTGGTCTACTTTGAACAGTTTTTAAGAGGAAAAGAAGCAAAGGTTGTTTGAGGGTTATATATTTAAAAAAAAATGGAGAGAGGTCCAAATCTCCTGTCTCTTTTATCACCTATAAACTGTATTGATTTTCACTTTCCTTTCCTAAATTCATGCTTTAAAGATATTGTCCATCTAAGAAACATACAGAGTCCCAAAGCACAAGTTTTGATGTAGCCAGCACCCATTGATCGTACCTTGAAGTGGGTATAGATAAACAGATGACATATGGATCAGGTAGATATAGATATAGATAGATTTATCTTGAATTTTCCTAGATCCCATTAATCTGAATATACAAATAAGTCTCATTAGTTCTAATATTTGTATTTCACTGGCTCATTGCCCTCACCTGCTGTAGATGATCTCTGTCTCCAGCAAACTAATCCTCATGCATTTCTGGGGAGTCCATATGGGTTTTCTCACTTGCACTTAAGATCAAGCCTGACACCAGCTGGCTAAGTGCCACAGTTACTCCACTGGGCATCTCCATGAGCCTTCTCTGGGTAAAGACCATCATCTGTGGGCATGGGGAACACTGCTGTTCTTCCATTGCTGCTCTACCGTGCAACTGAGTCTCTCCCACTGCTGTGCCAGGTGGAATAGTTTTCCATCAGGGGCCACTTTAGATATTCCCAGTCAGGTGAGTACCAGGACCACTTTGCTAGGTAGGGCTGTCGCAGTGGATTCTAATATGCCCTTCTGCTGTTGTGTCTGTATCACTGTTGTTCTATATCCTGCTAGTGTACTGAAGCTGAATGAGACTGTGTTAAAAGTGATGGTGGAGAAATGGCTTTCTTCCTTGCCTTCCTCTTTCTTAGATGAGTCCTTAAAGAATACCAAGTATATTTCAGTATCTTAAAGGTTTAAGAAAACAGATCTTCTTGATTTTACTCTAAATACAAATCTGAGTCAACAAGCCAAGGCTCATAGAATGATCTCTCTCTCTTGAGAACCAGGGCACCGTAGCTGGCTCTGATTTCTCTCATGGTGAATTTTTCAAAATGTTTTCCAGTGAATGGGTGTTTGCTGGGTCACCTCACATGTTGTTAACAATACTCAGAGATACATGAGTGAACAGCACACCCAGATGTGTTCCCTCCTTCCATGACTGCCCGCCGCCCCCCAATCCTATGCCAAGAATGCCACTCCCCAGTTCCAATGGAATTATACTGCTGGTATCCTGGTCACCTGTCGTAGTCCATTTAGGGTTCCAATAAAGTAATTACCCAAGGCTGGGTGATTTACAAAGAAAAGAGGTCTAATTGGCTCACAGTTCTGCAGGCTGTACAGGAAGCATGGCAGCATCTGCTGCGGGGGAGGCCTCGGGGAACTTTTACTCATGGCAGAAGGTAAAGGGGAGCAGATATCTCATGATGAGAAAGGAAGCAAGAGGGGAAGAGGTGCCAGGCTCTTTTTCAACAGTTATTGTGGGAGCTAAGCGTGAGAACTCATTCACTCCCATGAGAATGACGCCAAGTCACTCATGAGGGATCTGATCCCAAGATCCAAACAGCTCCTACCAGGCTCACCCTCAAGGTAGGGGATCAGATTTCAACATGAGATTTGGAGAAGCCAAACAAACCCTATCCAAACCATAGCACCACCCATTTTGCCAGTTATACGGGCAGATCTAGATATATCTAACATTCAAAATGAAGTCCTTCTTTTATGAAGTATCAAAGATGTTCTATTAGGGTTTCAGACAAACACAATGAAGAGGGAGAGATTTACTGTAAGGAATTGGCTCACATGACTGTGGGGGCTGATAAATCTAAAGTCTGAAGTGCAGGGCATGTCAGCAGGCTGGAGACCTAGGGAAGAGTTAGTGTTGTAGTCTTGGGACGAAAATCTTCAGGACATGTATTAGTCTGTTCTCACGCTGCTAATAGAGATTTTCCCAAGACTGTGTAGTTTATATAGAATGGAGGTTTCATGGCCTCACAATCATGGCAGAAGAGCAAGGGTTGTCTTACATGGCAATAGGTAATAGAGAATGAGAACCAAGCAAAAGGGGATTTCCCTTATAAAACCATTAGATCTTGTGAGACGTATTCACCACCATGAGAATAGTATGGAGGAAACTGCCCCCATGATTCAGTCATCTCTCACCAGATCCCTCCCACAATATGTGGGAATTATGGAAGCTACAATTCAAGATGAGATCTGGGCAGGGACACAGCCAAACCATATCAGAACAGATGAGAGGTTTTTCTTCCTCATGACACAAAATGTGGTGTCTTTTCCAACAACCCTTCTTCAATTCTCTGACACCCACTAGACATGCTGTAGTTCATCTCAGTTCTGACAGTAACTACCTAGAGTTTGAGTCAGACCCGATAGATTTAAGAGCCCAGTCTCACATGACTGCCTTCCCTTCAGAGGCCAGGAGCAAGTATCAGCTCCCCAGGTTAACCACAATTTGGTCCAACTGAGCTACACAGTCTTGGGTTCCCACAACCCCCTCCTCAGGGTTGACAATTTGCTAAAATGATTTGCAGAATTCAAGAAAATTCTGTACTTACTATTGCAGTCTTTTATTTATTTTTTTTTTAAGGATACTTGTAAACAACCAGATAAAGATCTTCCTCAAACTCTCCTGTTTAGGGGTTTTTAGGAGGTTTTATTACATAGGCATAATTGATCAAATCATTAACCATTGATGATTGACTTGATTTCCAGCCACTGCTGCCCCTCTCCCCAGAGGCTGCTGACTGAGGAGTGAGGCTGAAAACTCCAAGCTTCTAATCAAGGTTTGGTCTTTCTGGTAAACAACCCCTAGAAGTCATCCAGAGGCCCTTCAATAGTGACTTAATTAGAACAAAAGATGCTACTGTCATCTTTATCACTCAGAAAATTCCAAGAATTTTAAGAGTTCTGTGCCAGAAACCTGGTACAAAGAAGACCAAATATCACAGCAGTCTGCTGAGACTGGAAACTCCCATAGAATTTTTATCACACAGTCTTGAAGCAGAGTTCTTTCATCTTTGGGAAATTTCAATCTTTGCTCTAAAGGCTTTCAACTGATTGGATGAAGCCAACCCATATTATGTAGGGTAAATTAACTTAAAGTCTAAGTATAAATGTTAATCACATCTAAATAACTTTATAGCAACATTTAGATGAGTGTTTGACCAAACAAGTGGATACCATAGCCTGGCCAAGTTGACACACAAAAGTAGCCATCACAGATGTATTGTTTTATTTAAAATCATCAGTATTATATGAATTAATTCAGAAATTAAAAAGATACTGAGATGGTGTGAACATTTGTAAGTGTTTTTCCCACAGAAATGTCAACAGAGTGTTCTTTGAAAATTGCTATTTTAAAACAGAAAAGCCCATCATTCTATGGGAATGATTCAAAGATAGACAATCTAGTAAAAGTCTTAAAATGGGCCAAATGTTACAAGTTGTTAATTTACACTTGTATCATCACTTTACTAGCTTTTAAAAATGCAATTGTTGCATATGATCCATTGTGCTTTTGCGAGTAGCTGTACAGCATAATTCTAATAGGATATTTATTTACACCCAACCTTACAATTTAAATTCTGCTATTCCATTGTGCTCCTTCTACCCACCCTCTTCTTATATTCAGAGCTATTAGGGAGTACTTGCTCAGCATATCATTCCAAATTAAATTGCAAAGACATTTTATTATGAATTAAACAGGCAATGCTCTGCCGGCCTTTGTAAGTACTAGAGCAAATACCCAAGAAGCAAATATTTTTATCACAAAATTCTGATTGCCAAGTTGTTTTTTTTAAATAGACATACAGTAGGGAATTTAATCTTAGCATCTAACACAAAGTTCTCTTTTTAAAGATGAAGAAATGAAGATCCAAGGAAGGCATATATGTTTTTCCAAGTTCATACAGATAGCTAATGGCAGAATAAAGACTAAACAAAGCTTTCCTAACTCCTGCTCCCATTTTTAGCATCCATCGCATTCACTACTACAAAGTTATTTACCTGGTCTTTAAGGGCGGCCCCAAATAATGGTTTTAATATTACTTCCTTCACTTCTTTCACATGTCCTGTGCGCCAGCTAAACTGAACTATGTTGAACTAAGCTAAACATTTCTCTCCAAGCTTGTACTGTATTTTTCTACAGTCTTTTTGCCTACTCTTCCCATCCAAAATGTCTTCACTCTGTTTCCACTGCTTTAAAACCTTAACAATTTTCCATGTAAGTGCAATTTCCTCTTTGAGGTCTTTATGTTCCTCTAACCAGATAAAATTCTAGGAAAATATTGTCATATTTGACTGCATAAAGATGTAAATTATGTAGATAGAAAAATGAAACCATTATTGAAATGATAAGTAACAAACTAGAAAAAAATATAGCATGCTTATTTAATAAATATTTATTGATAGCCTGATAATAGGCACTGTGCTAGCTGCTATATCTATATAATATTGACTTATCAATTTTTAGTTAGAAAAAGAGAAATGCTATTTGATATGGGTCAATTAGATAAACAGGCACTTCCCAAAAGAAAAAAATATGTAAAGAAAGTCACAGAAATAATAATAATGGTGATGTGACAATAAATGAGATGCTACTTAACATTTTTCAAATTTGTACATGTTTTTAAATTAAATTTCTTCATATTGATTAGAAGATTGGGAAAAGAGCTCTTTCATTTAATGCTGCTGTAAATGAAAACTGGCAATTTATATGGTAATATGCCACAGTTTTGTTCTGTATGATCACAGTACCCCCTGCAAATGTGTGCTCTACTTTTCTCTACCTTGTCCTGGGCTTTTAGCCTCTGGATTCTGTTTGGGTTCTGCCAGTGTAAGACACAACAAAGAAAACAGCAGACAGGAGTGAGTGAGGCCAGAGTTTTTATTTTCCAGGCTCTGTGCTTCCAAGGGTTCAGATGGGCAGTAGCTGTTCCTCCATTGAAGGGGAGGCCCTTCCTACAGTACCGCTGTCTTTCCAGCCTGATGTGGTCCTTAGCCTAAGGCAGCAATAGCTTGGTCTGTGTTTAGCCAGACCAAGCTGTGTTCTCATTCTTGAATGTGTCCCTTGACCCTGCCCCAAATCCTGTAAATAGTTCCTGCCATTGATTCTGTTTCAGTGTGTCATCTTCTGCCTTGTTAAGACCCCAGATGATCCCTCTTTGACTGTGAAATTCCATTTCTAAGAGTTTATGCTTAAGAAATAATTAAAAATGTACCCAATAATACAGTGAATTCATCTTAAATGTTATAATAGTGGTATAAATGATACTAGTGAAGCACAAAAGAGAAATTAATTCAAACTGGAAGTGTTTGAGAAGGTTTCCTATAAGATGTGGCATTTGATGTGTGTCTTAATAGGGGTAGCATGAGACTATGTCAAAAAAGAAATGTGTATGTCTTGCCACCCAAAAGAGATATCTTGGCTCTTGAAGGTAGAGATTCATTACTTCCTTATGCTATATACAGCGTACTATAGGGCTAGGTTGAAATAGTAGTAAATTAATATTTAAGAATCGATTATGGGTTTTCATTGAGAATCATTCTCAGGTGATACTTTACTAAGCTGACAATAGACTTAGCACTGCCTGGCAAATGGTAGGCAGTAGTCAGTGATAGAGCCATGATCGTTACTGAATTAACAGCATCTTACTTTCACTAAGATATTTGAAAAGGAATACTGATTCATAAACCTACCCTTTTCCTGCCACAGGGAGTCAGGCACTTATTATTCTTATTATGTCTCATTAACTTCTGTTGCCTAACAGATATTATATATTGTATGTCACATGAATATTTTCTTACAAAGTATTAATTGATTCCTAATCTTATTAAATAATATGATAGTAGTAAATATCCAACTAAATTTGAGAGAAAAGCTTCCAATTTTGCAAGAAAGATTTAGCCAACTTATGCATCTAAGTTTGTTCCAATAATAACCCTATAAAGTTATCTCAATTCTCTCCTCTTCAGTTTGTGAGTTGAAAGCACTGATAAAAATCAAATGCCAACTGCTGCCTCCCTAATTCTATAGCTCTCCTTGTCCAGAGGCAAGGTAGGGGAGTGGGCAAGATGGGGTGTGTGTGTGTGTGTGTGTGTGTGTGTCTGTGTGTGTGTGTGTGTAGAGACAGAGAACAAGAGCAAGATAGAGAGAAACTGAGAGAGAGGGAAAGAGGGCGGAAGGGATGGAGGAATAAAGCAGGGGCTTTCTCTTGGTTTGTATTATAAAAGTAACCAAGAAAAAAATCCTGGGTTCAATATTTTATAATTTATTATAAAATTTATTATTACAAATGGGGTGTTAGAGAAGTCCAGGAAGCCAGCGTAGAAGACAGCGAGATAAAAATACTATCAGCCTAAGGAGCTTTTCATGGAGGCCTTTTTATTCTAACCAGCCACAGAAGAAAAGAGCGAAATGAGGAAACATCATCCTTTATTATCGCACCTGACAGTAATGGTTCCCCCCACCACCCCTCCACACACACGAAGTAGTGACTGACAACCCCCAGCGGGCTGGGCTCCCCACCACATGCCACCTGCTGCAAACATGTTGGAGGGACCGGGTCCTCCTTTCTTTTTTGCTAGTTTTCTCATTGCAAAAAGGTTTTACTATCCAACAATGAAGAGTGTTCTAAGTATTAGGGGTCGTAAGATGCCTACAAAAAGATACATCCTTGTTCTCAAAGAGCTCATAACACCATCAATACTGATGACTGGTATAAGGATGCTTACAAGGGAGATTTATTAAAAGGGCAACTCAATAGAGTGCAAACTATGCATATGCTGAAGAGAGTCAGGAGATGTTTCTTGGATAATACAAACATTGAACAGGGTTTTGATGAAAGGGTGGGAGGTGGATTTCTCTGCTAAGATGGAAACCATAAAAACAAATGGAAGAATCTGTTGAGTTTAGTGACCCTGTGTTTATTTTATTTTATTTATTTTTATTTTATTTATTTTTTTTTTGAGACACAGTCTTGCTCTGTTGCCAGGCGCCAGGCTGGAGTGCAGTGGTGCGATCTTGACTAACTGCAACCTCTGCCTCCTGGGTTCAAGCAATTCTCCTGCCTCGGCCTCCCGAGTAGCTGAGACTACAGACGCGCGCCACCATGCCCAGCTAATTTTTATATTTTAGTAGAGATGGGGTTTCACTATGTTGGCCAGGATGGTCTCGATCTCTTGACCTCGTGATCTATCCGTCTCAGCCTCCCAAAGTCTGGGATTACAGGCGTGAGCCACTGCACCCGGCTGACCCTGTGTTTATTAATTATAAGGTCAGAATCTGGTTCTTCTGGAATCAAAATGCTGAGCAAGCAACTGTGGAGCAAGGGCTACACTATGGCAGAGATGAATGCAACCTGACATTCCACATGCATCCTGGCATAGCTCATTGCTTTTCAGGCAGCTGCGAGAAACATACCACCTCTTAGGTCAGCTGCCGAAGATGTGTTCTCACTGAACCATAGCCTAGCAGAGGTTCTCAGGTTGGAATACCAAATAACAGGAACATGTGGTCAATGCTACCTATATTGCTCCAATATTTTAAAACATCTAATTGATGATTTGTGGGAAGGATGCACAGAGATGAAAGGCAAAGCAGGAAAAGCTGTGTTTATCATTTATAAAATATTGGGAAGTTACCAGAAGACCCAGGCAACATTCATTAAATCATCATAAAGAAGCAAAAAAAAAAAAGTGCTATGTAATTTTCTGATGATAGAAACAAATAAGATATAAATTCCTCAGTTTACACCAAGAGTTCAAAGAAAATCATCACCTATTTATTGGTTCATTTTGTAAATTGAGATCAATGAAATTCTCTGAACAACAGCATGAAATCAATCGTAAAATAGCATATAATTCATGGCCAGTATTGTAAATTATAGTTTGCTTGACAGTAATCGGTGAGGTTTCCATGTACTGGGATGCATTTCCTTGTAACACGTCTGAGGATAATGCCTGTGGATCCATTTCTAATGCATGTTAGAGTGATCTGTTTTTCCCTGTCCACAACTCCCTGTGTTTGATCTTATGCAAATGATGTAATCAAGCAAATGGAAAACAAGATGTTGTTGCTCAGGGGCTCTGACAAACAGTGGCCTTATGTTTTCAGGGTTTCCCCACCCTCCATTTACCCAACTCAGATTTGTGTACATACCTGCAATTGTTTGAATCCATTGATCCATTATATTGCCCTCCAAGGGCCTAATCACATCTGTAGAGACATATTACCAAATCAGTTGCAGTTAAGCTAGGAGGAGAGAGTTGTCATTACATTCCTCTTTGCTTTAAATTTTAAATTGGTGACTTTGTTTATAGCTTCGTTCGCAAAGAATATCTTAGCCTCGCTTCCCTGTAACCAACTTTTTCATTTCTTTTTATTAACTGTTTTTAAAATATTCTCTCTCATTCCATTCATTCATTTTACACGTGACTACTCTTTCTCCTCATGCCCAACCTGACGCCTCCTCCTCTTTTCTTCTCTAATTTTTTATTTACGCATTTCCCTCATCATTTCCTCCTGTTTTACCAAGAATTTCCCAATCAGGTCACCAGGAAACTTTCTCTGCCATATGTCAAATTAGGTTCTTTTCTCTCTCTCTTTTTTTATTTCATGCCTCATTATTCAAAGAGCACTAGTAACACTTCATCTTCTTACGGAAATACACTGAGGATATTCTACTTTGGAGTGGACAGCACAGGCCTAAAAATAACTTGAAAGTCAAAAAAGCTATTTAATCAGAGTGGTTTTCTTTGGATTATTAAGTTTACAGTTTTCAGATTTTTAAAACCAAAAGAAAATCCCCAATTTCTACTGTAGCAACAACATGGCAGTCAGATTTCCCAAACCAGAAATGTGACCTAACAAACTACTTTGTGTGTGTGAATTAACTTATCTTAAATATGTAGAAAACATTTTTTTTTTTATTTTATTTTTTATTTCATTTTAGGTTTTGGGGTACATGTGAAGCACATACAATATTGTCGCATAGGTACACACGTGGCAGTGTAATTC